>JAPEKO010000021.1:14876479-14889055 GCA_027576075.1 Cathorops hypophthalmus
CGCTGGCCACGGGGCTCGAACCCGGACCTTCTTGCTGTGAGGCGACAGCGCTAACCACTACACCACCGTGCCGCCCTGAACCTTTTCAGGTTATATTAAAATTGATTACCTTACAAAAACAATAAATTACATTTCAGTCTTTTATCACAGATGAAATAAAAGGGACTCCTGCTTTTGGATCCTACTTCAGCTCACAGGTGATTGATACTGTCTGTCATTCGCTTTGCTCTACAGAAAAACAGTGAAGACTTCGAGATGACATCTTTCTGGCTGGCTAACACGAGTCGACTTCTGCACTGCCTGAAACAATACAGCGGCGAGGAGGTGAGAAAACACTTAAAAACAAACTATCCAAACTTATAATTCATTGTAGCACCACATCTCATCTTCGGTATTAGAAAAATCTGTCTTTGTGTTAGCTAAACTTTTTGTCTCGCAGGCATTCATGACCCAGAACACACCTAAACAGAATGAGCACTGCCTGAAGAACTTTGACTTGGCTGAGTACCGGCAGGTTCTGAGTGACCTGAGCATCCAGATCTACCAGCAGCTCATTAGAATAGCTGAGGGCATGCTACAGCCCATGATCGGTTTGTGCAAGAAGAGTTGAATCAATAAACCTTTTTTTAAACATCGGATTCATTAAACATTTGAATGTGAATATTAAATCTTGGCCCCTTCTTCCCTGCCACATTAGTGTCGGCCATGTTAGAGAGTGGCAGTTTGACTGGAGTGAAGCCCCTGGGCTACAGGAACCGCTCCACCAGTATGGACTGTGACAGAGAAGGTCCATTAAGCTACACGCTGGAGGCTCTGATCAAGCAACTCAGTCAGTTCTACACACTCATGAGTGACCATGGCCTGGACCCTGAGATCAGCCAGCAGGTTGTGCGTCAGCTCTTCTACTGCATCAACGCCGTCTCACTCAACAATCTGCTGCTGCGTAAAGACATGTGCTCCTGGAGCACCGGCATGCAGCTCAGGTACTGAACCATTTATCACTCTGTAATACAGCTTAGCTATTGAACCATGCGTCATTCTGTAATGCAGCTAAGGTACTGAACCATGTTTCATGCTGTAATGCAGCTCAGGTACTGAGCCATGTGTCATGCTGTAATGAAGCTCGGGTACTGAACAATGTGTCATGCTGTAATGAAGCTCGGGTACTCAACCATGCGTCATGCTGTAATGAAGCTCAGGTACTGAACAATGTGTCATGCTGTAATGAAGCTTGGGTACTGAGCCATGTGTCACTCTGTAATGCAGCTCAGGTACTGAACCATGTTTCACGCTGTAATGAAGCTCAGGTACTGAACAATGTGTCATGCTGTCACGCAGCTCAGGTACTGAACCAGGTGTCACACTGTAATGCAGCTCAGCTATTGAATCATGTGTCATTCTGTAATGCAGCTCAGGTACAGAACCATGCGTCACCCACGCTGTAATGCAGCTCAGGTACTGAACCGTGTGCCACCCATGCTATACTGCAGCTCAGGTACTGAGACATGTCATGCTGTAATGAAGCTTGGGTACTGAACAGTGTGTCATGCTGTAATGAAGCTCGGGTACTGAGCCGTGTGTCATGCTGTAATGCAGCTCAGGTACTGAACTGTGTTTCATGCTGTAATGAAGCTCAGGTACTCAACCACGTGTCACGCTGTAATGGAGCTCAGGTACTGAACCAGGTGTCGCGCTGTAACACAGCTCAGGTACTGAACCAGGTGTCACACTGTAATGCAGCTCAGGTACTGAACCATGCATCACGCTGTAATGCAGCTCAGGTACTGAACCATGCGACACGCTGTAATGCAGCTCAGGTACTGAACCATGCGTCACGCTGTAATGCAGCTCAGGTACTGAACCATGCGTCACGCTGTAATGCAGCTCAGGTACTGAACCATGCGTCACGTTGTAATGCAGCTCAGGTACTGAACCATGCGTCACACTGTAATACAGCTCAGGTACTGAACCGTGTGTCATTGGTTTTGAGGTTTATGTAGTATAACATAACAAAAATGATGTGTCCTGCTAAATCAGGTACAACATCAGTCAGATGGAGGAGTGGCTGAGGGGACGAAATCTTCACCAGAGGGAAGTTATGTTAACCATCGAGCCTCTCATCCAAGCTGCTCAGCTGCTACAGGTGAAGAAGAAGACATCTCAGGACGCAGAGGCCATCTGCTCCATGTGTAACATTCTAAGCACACAGCAGGTAGGAACCAGAGAGATTTGTTATTCACACTCCATACATCTGTGGGTGAAGGAGCTCAGTCTGAACTTTTACCTCCTTAGATTGTGAAGATCCTGAATCTGTACACTCCGCTGAATGAGTTTGAGGAAAGAGTCACTGTGTCCTTCATCAGAGACATACAGGTACTCTAGTGATTAAAATGTAGAAAAAAAATTAAGTAAGATAGCTGGCGATATTATGTTTTATACCACAACACTGTTAAATTATTGAATTTGTTTATTCAAAAGTTGTTGATTAATTTCCTATAACAGTAGCTCGAACAGTAGTGCCAGCTGCAAGACAGGTCTTTCTAATATGTTTTTGTTTCTATAGTAACAACTTTCACAGGAACACATATGGAACACATATGTCAAGTCTGCCTCCAGATATAGCCTTAGAAATAATCATGATCTCCTAATTCGGCGTCCGCGCACAAAAACACTTACCACTTTAGGCGACCGGTCTTTTACAGTAGCTGCGCCCTGTTTATGGAACAGTCTACCCTCCTCTATCCGTCACCTTTCATCGATTTCAGAATTCAAAACGCAGCTCAAGACCTTTTTGTTTAGACAGGCGTTTTCAAGTTAGATAAGACACTTGTTATAATTATATTATATTGTTTGTTTTTGTAAATAGTTGCATTTTTATTACAATACTGTAAAGATTTGTTTTTCTATTAGTCAATATATGTAACATTTTTTATATTTATAATATGTAATGTAATGCGCATGTGAGCATCTTCATATGGAGCATGCGCAATAGAAGTAATAAAATTATTATTATTATCTCGACTCTACTGTATTAATCACAAAAATGCTCCACTTTTGCAGGGGATTATTTCTTGAAAGTATTTTTTTCCTCAGTTAGCTAAATAATTGTGATTTCAGAGCAAAGCATGCACATATGTGTATAAATACTTTTTTTAAGAATCACAATGACCCCAAACGTCAAGGTGGGGGGAAAAAAATCAACTGATTAAAATACTTAAATAATATTGGCTGGCATTGAGTGGTATATCAGATATATTCCATTCAGCTAGCATGATACCGAACGAGTCAAAGACGAGTGCAGTATCATGCTAGCTGAATGGAATACATCTAATATAGCAGGGGAAAAAAAAGCCAGCTAAAGTTTATTATTATTATACATTCCTTTCGGGTGTTCGTGTCTTTCAAAATTCTCTCAAAATCTTCCGTATTTAACGAAGCAAACCTGGCGGCCATGTTTGTTTTCAAATCATCGCAGTCACTCACTAGCATGGAAGTTTTACGTCTCCGACGTGTGACGTCATGTTGTCTTGACAACCATGCAATATTATAAACCATATTCAACACTCATTCTCTATCGGGTAAAGTGATGTAATACGCTTATTAATAAGCGATATGCTAACACGATTGCATGCTGTCAAACCACATGAACGAAACCTGCTAGAAGGGTATAGAACACGTGTTTTTATTCCATCGAAAAAGTGTCCTGTATATATAGTAATTTATTTTAACTCCGTAATCTGAGCTGTGGGTGGTAGAAGAGAGCAACTGGACTTGCTTGATGATTCTTGAAAATGTTTCACCTCTCATCCGAAAGGCTTCCTCAGTTCTATCTGACTAATAGGGAGTATCAGATATTTATACTCTCATGGATCATAATAGATTCAGAATCAGAATTCTGATGGCTGCATTGTAGGTGGCTGATACATGTCGTCTTCCAGAAAACTGGCAGACATTTTGGCCAGAGAGGATCGTTCATTTTTGTCAACCTGGAACGGCCATCACTGAACAGAGGTGGGGGTCTAGGACATCATGTATCAACCACCTACAATGCAGCCATCAGAATTCTGAATCTTTTATGATTCATGAGAGGATAAATATCTGATACTCCCTATTAGTCAGATAGAACTGAGGAAGCCTTTCGGATGAGAGGTGAAACGTTTTCAAGAATAGTCAAGCAAGTCCAGTTGCTCTCTTCTACCACCCACAGTTTACTATGTACCTGGATGACTGAGAATCTTCACGGACATCCGTAATCTGAGTATTTTTATCCATTACGTCGACTCATGTAATGCAAAACCACCAGAACTAGATCCAGAGGACATTTTTTTTTTTTGCAAATAATGATTCAATATTATGCAAGATAAAATAATGCAATACAACTTAATAAACTTAAGAGAGAAATAATGCAGCTATTTATTTGTTTGCATTTATTTAAGCACATTTTGTCCTTTGGTGTTTCTATACTGATGTGTGTGTGTGTGTGTGTGTGTGCTCGCATACAGGTATGGGATCAGTCATCGGTGTAAGTGAGGGATTGAGAGGAACACGGCCCATCTTTTTATTGTATCTTACCAAAAAGAAGATTGTCGTAAGTCACGTGACCCAGGCAACTACCCCATGAGGCTCCGTGTGAAACCCCTGCACAGTAACGCTGACACAGCACAATCTCTCACTGTAGACGCCTTACATAAGATTAATATTATTGACACCCACCTGGCCAGCAGTATGTAGTGATACAGTACTAACATTTCTAAACTTCCTTAAAAGGGTTGCTTGGTTACATGAGGTTTTTTTTTTTTGTTTGTTTGTTTTTTTCCGCCTTGATGTGGAATATGGAAATAATTCCATAGCAATTGTCAGAAATATACAAATGGAGGAATATGACACACATGACCTTTTACTGTTCTGTTCTGTTTCTTTTCTCTGTCCCTTCCCCGTCCTTTCCCTCCCCGAGCCTGAAAGCACCACGGCACAAAGATCATTCATTACGAGATGCTCAAACGAGCACCACTCTGAGCACCATCTCGAATCTTCAGCATGATCTTGACTCCGTGATGCTTTTTGGAAAGCAGGCTCCGCACATTATCTGTCTCTCTTCCTCTCCGTCTCTTCTCTCCCCACACTCCACGACCCCTGTTGAAGGAACTTTATAACACTTCAGGATGTCACGTGACACTTGTATATAAGCAGTTTCTTTTTTTAAAAGGGAATACTAAGGCTGGTTAAGCCATGTCTATTTTTGTTAATGAAGAAAAAAAAAAGCGAGACGCTCATTTGTATACATTTCCTCTCGAATGTCCAGACGAACCATGTGGACCGTGTACGACGTCCATGCGTATGCTTCAAAGTGGAACATTTAGCTCGGGTCTGTTTTGCTGGTGTACGTGATCATCTTGTTGAAGCAAATTCACACACTGGCTCTCAATTGAGCCTGCATCATTTTTCTACCATTTTGCTGCCTGATCAGCTCCATTCAAGTTGTAAGATATGTATCTATAGTGTTTAACTGTTGTTTCTCGGAGCACTAGAAGACAATTATTAAGCATTGTGACAATGTTTGGTTTTTATGGCACAGAAAACCGTAACGAGAGCGACGGCGGTGCGTTAAAGCCGCATGTTGTTATATATAGGAAGGTCCTGGTTTATTACTCGAGCCAGCATGACCTTTGATCCTCAGGATATGAATGAATGAACAGCAGAAATATGAGCAGAGTACTATTTCTATAGGAATGAATGCTATATTGACGATCAGCTATCCATAGTAACGTCTCAGTATACCGTTCCAGCAGTGAAGCGCTGAGTCACTATGATAGCCATTCGTACCGTGCCATCTCACTCTGTAGCATGTAAACTGTGTGAGGAACAAACCAGAACACATTTGTTCCTTTACGGCCTCTTGTTTCGTTTCCTTGTTACTTGATGCACTTCCTCCATTGTGCTCTTAACGCTGATGTCCAACAACTGCTGACAAGTAGCTTTCCTTGTAGTTTTTACTTTTTCTTTTTTTTATGTCAAAGCATTAAGTATACTACTAACTATTAAAAGAAGCTCTATCTTTCTTTTGGGTGTGCTGTCTTTCATTTAACTTCTGAAGTCTGAATATTTTACAGCAAAAACACTGGATATCATTTTTTTTTTTCTAAAGATTTTGTTTCTATTGGCTTGTGAATTCTCAAATCAAACCTCACCTTGTTAAAGGTTCTAACTGCAAAGTTGAATTCTGGGAAAGATGTTTCGCTGCTGCACACAGTGTGTCCATGTTTTACCGAGATAAAACGCATACCCGCGTTTTATGATTCCGGAGATTGCTGAAGCAAGTGAGCAACAATATCACGTGATCGAGCTACTTTTAACCAAAACAAGTCAGCGTGGACAAACATGGTGGACTCGGCTCTCCCCCCAGCAGAAAGCCTGCCTAGTCAGTGCAACTGTAAGATAGAGCAAGATTAGATGTCATTCTAGCTGGTCCTTAGCTATCTTAGCCTTAGAACGCATGGGCTCGACTCCACAGTAGTGAGTATGGCGTTATACACTGAATGTTTTGATCTTACAGAAAAAGAAACGATAAAATGAAAGTAGTAACTGAGAAAAGAGATTCATATTTTGTTTCACAGAACCACAAATTGCGACTCAAAACACTTTGACGTAGTTCCATAATGATAAAGTTCCTCATGTCGGGCTGTTTCTGTAAGACCATCGTGTTTACTACCTCAAGAGGGATGATATTTGGTCCCAAGATGTGCTGAAGGTTGCTTTCTTCCATCAAAATGATCACGCAGGACATAACTTTGCAGTTAGTACCTTTAAAGCTGTTACAAAGCAAACCTAAGCATCCTTTCCCTTTCAGTGAAGGATCTTTTGTACAGATTTTCACACCCACACTTTAATGGTGCAAACTTGTGTGCAATTAAAATCAGTCAAAAGTTTGGACTGATTCATTCATAGGTTCTGTATTTTGACCTTGTTGAACAATGTGGAGAAACAAGGTGTTAACGGTTCATATTTTAGATCCTTCCTAGGCACCGTTCGCACTGACCCTCTACACACTAGTGGCATCATCTTAACCAGCTTCAGGAGGTAGGCACCTGGAATGCTTTTCCATTAACAGGTATGCCTAGTGCAATTTCTTTCATGACCTCAAGCAATAAAGAGCCATTCACCTAAGTAAAAGAACAGCCATAGTAGTTAAAGACTGTCTTATAGTAAACGAAAAACTGTGTCTAAACTTGACTAGTAATATTTTTGCTTGAAAATAAGCTTGCATGCTATATTAAACCCCCTCCGATTAGGGGCTAGTGCACGTAGGTTCAGAACGTACACCCAATTACATCCAGGTTTGAGGAGGAATACGATCAAGTCTTTCCAGGAGTAATTTTAGTTTTAAATGCAAGCTAGGAATCCAGTTTCCACACAAGTTTTAGTGAACATTATTCTTTCTTGGCAAAATTAACAGACTTCTTTTCAAGCCTGACTAAAAGACACTTGAGCCTGTAAAGTTCAGCTTGGCAGTGTGTTGTGCTTTTATTTTTATTCACTTATGTTTCAGAGCTTCAATGACTCCAAAAGCAGCAGCAGCACAGGAAGAGAAAGGGGGAGAGAAAATGATAGCTTTTACCAGCACGCACACCATTTTCTAAGTCAGCAGCAAATGAACACAAGGTTTGAGACAAATCAATGAGCCCCCCCCCCCAAAAAAAGTGATCTGTTCTTGTTTGTCTTAGGGTTGTGTGTTCAGTTCATCCAGCAGTCCAGAAAGGGAAGGGGGAAGAAAAAAAAAAAATTCCAGAAAGGCTTCAAAAAGTGCTTCATTTCTCAGATTGAAAGACTTTAATTTCAGCATATACACTGTGCCCTTTGACTGTACATGGCATTATATACACACACTTGCTATTCACAGGAGCACAGAGTCATTCTCTAGAGTTCCACATGGCTTTATATGATGTAGCACTGCATATATAAAGGCCTGTGTTTGCGTAGCGCAACATTAAATCTAGAATCCACATGGCAAGAGGCAACAACTTCTAAAAAGTAATAAATTATTTGATGCCTTAGTTTTGGGATTTATTTAAAACCTCCGTTATTTGAAAGTTATACTAGTCTAAAATCTCACATGAAGCTGATTTGGTTAAAATTCCTATAGGACAAGAGTCATTCAGTCGATCAGCATGTTCGGGTTCTGTTCAGTTGGAACTGGCTGTAATGGGTTTCTCCAGCTCCAGGTCAGCAGGAGGCAGCACAGGGGGCACAGCAGACGGGCGTAGGTGCCCATAACAGGCCTGGCACACACGGTTAGGCTCATACAATTGCTGACTCGTTGCCTTGTGATCACAGCAGCTGGCGCAGAACACATTCCCGCAGTTCCTAAGGAGAGGAGAAAGTACATTAGTCGGTTAGATTCAACCAAAATAAAACTCCACAGCTTAAGTGCAAGTAAAAGTTTTAAACTAGCAGCCATCCAAGTTTTCTAAATATTCCCCCTAGGTGGTCACAGTGGTGCCAACATCTACAGTTTAAAGATCATAGGCAATGGTTGGCAGTGAAATATAGAACATCAACTTTGTCTAGAACAACCACCCAAAAAGCAAATTCAATCTTCTTGGTGTCCAATTTGCAGCCTAAAATTGAATATTAAAAAAAAAAAGTTAGAATATACTGTTTACATCTCACTTATGCACACCTTCACCACCAGGGGACCATCATTGTGAGACAATTCAAGCCAAACAGAACTGCTCCCAGGCTGTTTACACTTCCAAACCAGCACGTGTACAGACTTGTCATGAGAGGTTGTGTAAAATGTCTGAAAGCGATCATGATTTTGAAGTTGGAACTCTCCAAATTGAATATCGAGAGATGAAACCATGTGTATGATCCTATGGCCATTGCAAAGTAAATTGGTGAATGTAGCTCATTGGCTTGACCGTGCAACTTCGGAATCAGACAGCGACTCTACCGACCCTGGACCTCAAGACTCGCGCCCAAATGATTTATCCTGGTAGTTATGATAAATTCTTACTTTCAGCCCAATACTAAATAAGAGCCCTTTTGAAGAATAATTAAACCGCCCTCCCTAGTGGATATAGGTAACGATTACTTAGTGAGCCAGTAGGCCACATGAGCCTGCCATCCGCAGCATTATACTATTTATTAGCTGACGAGGCAAGGAAATCTCCCTTTGTCTCATTTCCACAATGATTGTACAGGATCCCTCAGGATTCTTGACTTGTCAATTGCAAGCAAAGGTAAAAGTGTTTACCTCCAATCTTTTTGCTTGAGCATTGCTGCTCCGTTTCTTCTTTGACGGCTTGATTTTGTTTCACGCACACAATCCGCTCTCTCTGCCTCGTCTCCTCTTTCGGAAAAAGCCAACCCACTCGCTCCACCTCTTTTCTGGAAAAAGCCAAAAACCTTCTTCCTGAACCGGTCCCGTTGTTACAGTTCACTGCACAACAAAAAGGCATGGTTTTTCTTTGGAAATTCCTGAACGCATGTCTGCGCTCAAGCCGAACAGCAATGCAAGTAAACGGAAGTGGACTCAACTCAAGCAGTTTGTTTGTCTCGAATGACATCACGCACCAAGTGGTCACGAAAATCACTGAACAGAAGTTCACCACGATCTGCACCAACTTATTTTAATTACTCCTCGATACTTCTTGGGACCAGAAGAAAGTTAGAGGGTTTAACAGGTTTAAAACGTGCATAAATTGAAACCCGTTGCCTAGGATCTTTAAAGTATGCCTCCTTGCTATGAGATGGAAGTAAAACACGAATTCACAGGGCAGAAAAGCCCAAGTCTCAAATGGGAAGAACTTGTTTGCTTTGGTAGCAATTTGCACCAACAGCTGGGTCAGGATTATCAAAACCACCAGATAAATTCCATTCCACTCAGGTTACCAGTATTGAAAGTGTGCACCAAGGCTCTAACCTGAATTAGTCTTGTAGACCACACTCAAAATGGAAGTTTGGTGGGGAAAAGAGAGCACTAGTCTGTTACTCCACCAGGGGCAAACTGAAGCAATAAGAAAAACCTTCACACAAAAGTCCATTAAGGGGGTGAACATTTATGCACCTTTAACCTGGAGCCATCATTTGGAAATTCCATTGTGGCAGTCTCATTACTGAAAGTGTAACAGTTTTTTTTTTTTTCCTGGTCTTGCCCACTTGACATTGAAGTAATTTGTGTGGCCCGTTGGCTAAAATTTGACCCATGAGCCCCAGTTGAAAAGACCGCTTGGTGCACACCTGAAAATCAGACGTCTTATGCACCCACTAGTATTTTTCTTGTTAGCAATGTTGGCACCTCTTACGGTAGATGAGGACAAAATGACCATTAAGATATCTGCATGTGGAATACCGATACATATAAAAGCTTTGGTGTAGGAATGAAGAGGAGAGAGAGACATGGACAGACAGATGGAAGAGAGAAAAAAAAAAAACAGCACATGCATGAAGTAAGAGAGGGGAAGAGGAATCTCACCAGGCTTCCTCAACAGGTTCTCTGGCACTGTAGGGAGAGAAAGGGAGGAGACAGGACAGGATGAAAAAAGTCACAAAGAGAGAGAGACAAAAAGACCAAGGACAGAAAGCCAGAACTAACTGAAGAACCCACTTTTGTACATCCAAGAGGACACTACTTGAAGCATTCACCCTGAGTGTAATCACGGTCCATCAACTGCAGCATGAGTGTACCACAGACATGAACACATTTCTGGGGAGGGGGTAATCACTGAACTTGTGTTTAAGGGGGAACTGAAGTCATATTTAAACTTGCTTTATTTCTTAATGTATGACTTACATTCAGTTTTATTAACCTTATATCGTGACTCATATTGGCATATTTCACTTCTGGGCCTTTAGCCATGTTGAATGTAGTTCGTATGGTCCACGGCAGGCGTCGCTCATCTGCGTGATCTTCACAAGTCTTGTGCAAGACTTCAAAACATGAAGCATCAGTGCCGCCATTTTTAAAACTTTTACACAGTGGCCGGATCGTTCCAATTTAGATTATTTCGAGATTTGCCAGCTTCATCAGTCAAGTCCATATGACTTTGAACCATTGGTAAAATGGGGGGCGGACGACACTTTCAGAGACCAGTCCGTCATGCTGGTATTTATGTCATTACTGTGTCAATTAAAATGTGCCAGATCAAAAAAAACATGCATGTATTTTGTGATAAATCCATATTATACAGAGCACATTTCCCACATCAAATCAATACAAAGTGCCTGCATCCTTCAGTTTTTGTTTAAAAGGCTGAACACTTTGCCACTGCCTTTTATTAAAAAAAAAAAAAAGTTTGAGACTTAATTTGATTTCTTTCAGTGTGACTGCAATGCATGATGGGATATACTGCTCTGGTTAGTGAGCCTCAGTTTTACACCATTTTTCATAATGCATTATGGGATACTTTGAGCACACTATATAGGGTGTAAATAATCCTCACTAAGGTTTTGGACAGCACTACAAAATGGCATCCTTACTACGTAGTGTGATTTTGGACACGGAAAACTTGCAGCTTGATTACATCAGCATTCTAAAGAGAGCGAGGGGGCGCGCACATCTTCAGAATTTTGGCAGATGACGATCACCGATTTCTGCTGCATGTTTTACTTCTGTCCTACGAGGTCTTGCACAGGTCTCGTTTACAGCCATTGCTTTGACATACGGACTGATATTACAGAAACTCAACTTGCTATAGCAGTAGCAAAATAGCGGTCAGAAATGCATTCCTACATTTCATAAAAATTGATAATTTACCTGCAGTTCCCCTTTAAGGGGAAATGTTTAGTTTTCAATTCTGATCACACTGCCATGCTTTTTAAGATATTTGTGCGCTTAGATTAACAGTTTCCGTTAGAAGAGAGTTTCATTTTCAATGTCCGTTTCCTCACGAGAGGGAAACGTTAATTATGCCTGTGGTAAAATCACACATACTCTGGACAAGTGATGGATAGAGATTAGACCAACACATTTTTCTTTAGCATGGTCAGGATTAGCAAACAGGAGTGTGCTTTGAGGTGTAACATATAAAAGGACAAACAGAACATGTATTCGAGTGAGGGCAGATGCCATCTTCACCTGCATTGCTGTTTTCTAGCAGCAAGCCAGAACTTGCTTTCACATCTGTAGCAGTGTGTTGGAAGGTGGTGATCAGGATACCAGCGAGGGACCTAGAAGCAGAAAGGACACAATCAGGATCCCTTTGCTACGTGCCACACACTGGGTAAATAGTTCATGTAAGCAAAGGTGGTCAATGAGCTGTTTAATGTCTGCCAGTCATTTTTCAACCAAGATCAAGATTTTGCATTAAAAATGCTTCATGTAAGGATGGCCCTCTATGCTGCACATTATTTTCTCATGCTTTTCCACAGAACCGGATCTGTAGAGCAAATAAAAATACCACCCTTCAGATTTTTACAGAGCCCCTCTGGTGACATGGGTAGGAAGGATTCCGTGGCCACAAGTTAATAACGCGTGGGAACGAGATCCTATTCCGTGGCCATGACTTGTTTAATGCGTGGGAACGAGATGATTATTAGGTGGCCACGAATTAATAACGCGTGGCCACGAGAAGTGTT
>JAPEKO010000021.1:14891875-14902061 GCA_027576075.1 Cathorops hypophthalmus
TAACGCTTGCCTCGCTGAAAACATCACTTTGGTATTTGGATTTGCCAGTGGGTGCTCATCAATCCCCGTGGGTGCTCGAGCTCCGAAGCACCCACTAAGTCGGCGCCTATGTCCAGGACAAAGAACCAAAACCTGGACAAATCTGTCACTCATGGGAGGGGAGGGGGACAAACGTTTTGATAAGTCTGGGTACTTAATGTACATAATTTAAGTGGGGCACATCCTTCACATTGGCTTGAAGATATCAAGTTATCATGTTGAAAACGAGCATATGAATTACACTGGATCTCCATGACACTTTCCGATATTTCACTCGCACACTCCCAGCATTTTCCCGCCGATTAGACATGCAGTGTCAAAATGGTGAGCAAGCTCAAAATTCTAACAACTGAGCCCAGAGCTGATCACAGCAACACATGCTAGTGGAGAAACTAGTTTACTGCATGACACCATTCACGATTTGCCAACTCGCCTACTGGGAGGTTTTTTTTTTTTGGAAGTAAGAACCGCAGAATTTGGAAGAAACCAAAGTGGAAACAATGAGAACATGGAGGACCCCAGACAGATTGTAACTAGGCACCTTAGAGCCATGAAAACACCAAAACACTGCTGTACTGGAAAAAGTTCAGGCTACTGAAATTAGATTTTACTGACACTTATATTCACCAAGATTTCTTCACAGTAGAAGGATGGAGAGATCAACTTTTAGGTTGGAGAAGTCGTCGTGGAAGAGCAGCAAGGTTTACTGTAGTGGAATTTGATCAGTCGTGCTACAGGACACTATAACCCAGTAAAGCATCTCCTATTAATCAAGGCCCCTGTCCACGTCTGCAAAACTGCAGTTTCCATCATCATGCTCACCATCCTTCACAAAATCCTTTGTCTGGAAACCTGCCTATAGTCTACTACTTGTAGAGTCACACTCCTCTCCCTGATCCCTCATTCTCCTACCTGTTTGTCTTGCTGCTCCTCATTTTCCCAGCTTTCGGAGAAGATCTCAGTGCCGCAGTGAGACAGATGCACAGCCTCCACATTATTCTCTCCATCTGGCACAGGCGTCTGGGCAAAAAGAGAGTTTAGATTTCTGCTCATGTGGAGCTATTCTTTTTTTAATTACTGAAGTTATTGCACCACGCACAAACAGAATCTAGACTGCATAAATGTCCAATTTTGCCTCAGAAGTGTGCACCTGTACAGACTGTTTTAGGAGAAATACTCCAGTGTTTTAGCCACATTTCCATCTGTTGCACACGTGTGATTATCCACAGGCAAGATTTGACATTTCCCGGTCCTCAAAACAAGAAACCCATTTACCAAAAATGTATTTTTATAACTGGAAATGTTTACACAGAACTTAAGGTTATTGGGGTTATTTTAATAATCAAAGAGCTTAAGTGTGTGTTTCAGTTATTTAACTACCAACTTGAATCTGTCAAACTAGACAGAACTACGCCAACGATGGGGATGCCTCCACCCGGTAGACTACACGCCTTAAGTTGTGATTTGGGGATGGACATTTAACTTCACAGGAATCTTGACCTGGTGAAATTACTTGCATCAGCCTTGGAGATATTGTGTTCATAAAGTTCTTGGACAGACATCTGACCTCACCTTTTAATCTCAATCAGTTTCTCTTTGTCCCCAAATGGTGAAAGTTTGGTAAAATTCCTTTCATTAGCCTTTGAGAGATCACGTTAAGGTTTCGGGATGGACGCACGGACAACCTGAAAACAATGCCTCCTGCACCATACGGTGGTGGAGGCATTTAAAAAAAAAAATAACCACACACCACTGGATGAATCAGTATCAGCTGATGCTCAACGGGTCAGTATTTGCATTGGTGTTGGAACGGAACAGTGATATACCATGTCAGATCAGCAATGACTACAATTTAAATTAAACGTCCTTTTTTTTTTTTAGATGGTACAAGAGTGTCTCAACCACTGGGCCATAGCTCACGAAGCACCATCTAGTGGGCCACAATCCCCCCCCCGAACTTTAAGTTAAATTTGAGCGAGTAGGGTACAATTGCTGGGTTGCATCAGACAGACATCGCCTCCACCTCATTAAGCTACAGTCATACTGCAGCTCGCAATGGTGTGTGATGGGTTATTGATGAAAAGGAATCATTTTGGTGGAGATGTACACGCGAGCTAAAAGCTGTGGTCACACAGTAAGTGAACACTTGACTCACACCTTCGCACGTTCGAGTGGCTACATGTGCCACTGCCCACAGCCTGCATGGTGTGCATGCTTGGGACCGAGTCATTTACAGGAAACACTTGATACTGAGTGCAGTCAGCGCACACAGACATGGAAGCTGTTTTCAGAGGCTTTGCAAAGCATCATGGTCATGTTTAGAACACTGTTTAAAATACTCATTTCATTATCTGTAGCCACTTTATCCTGTTCCAGGGTTGCAGGCAAGCTGGAGCCTATCCCAGCTGACTATGGGCAAAAGGCAGGGTACACCCTGGACAAATCGCCAGGTCATCACAGGGCCGACACAGACAACCATTCACACCTACGATCAACTTAAGAGTCACCAGTTAACCTAACCTGCATGTCTTGGGACTGTGGGGAGGAAACTGGAGCACCCGGAGGAAACCCACGCGGACACAGGGAAAAACATGCAAACTCCGCACAGAAAGGTCCTCGAACCCGTACCTTCTTGCTGTGAGGCGACAGTGCTAACTGCTACACCACCGTGCCGCCCCTTGTTTAAAATACTCGTTTTTGTAAATATCACACCTGCTAATAAACACTTCCTGAACTTTGATCCATTTACTGCCATCCATTTTGTGTCCTAATACCCAGATCTTTAAATCCAACCACAAGTTGTAGTATACCTCCATGCTCTTCCAGGTTATCGGTTTGTCTGTCTGTGTAGAATGATGTCTGCAGCACCAGGTAGTTTGAGATGTCAGGGAAACTCAACAGATGGAGAGTTTTCCAACTCCTAGGGAAAAATCCTTTGTTAAATGTTTAAGGATCTAATCCCATTGAGTGGTTTCTATATCCACTTGGTTTTAATAACTTGTTTGCTGAACACAAACATAGCAATAACTTGTGTTAATGGACCAGACTCCACTTTTGGATCGTTAATCCCTTTTGACTGAGAATGCCCTGCATGCATTGTTTGCTTTTGGCACATCCATACAGTTCTAAAAACAATACCTACAATTAAACACAGTTGATTTTCATTACATTTATTTAATTCCTGGGCTCCCATATGTAACAGTGATGCTCCATCCCATCAATACAATAGCTTAGAGTCTAATAGAATAGAATAGACAAACCAAAATAATTGAGGATTTTTTAATAAACTGACCCCAATTTGCTACAAGTATGAATAGGTTGGCCTCAAAGCAGAAAAGGTTGAAAACCCCTGGTATAAAGGGAAACAGTTGAGGATTTGCTATTATTAGAAAATAAGAGGCAGTAAGACCGCACTGTTGATCATTTTCCTCGTCCTCGAGTGTTTAAGTGAGTGGAGTAAGTTACAGTAGCAATAATAGAAATCAGTTACTTTAAGGATCTCACCCACACAACCTCCTGCTGAAACTAGATAGAACTCTACACCAACGACGTCGATGGGGATGCCTCCGCCCGGTAGACTGCACGCCTTAAGCTGCGATTTGGGGATGGACATTTGACCTCACAGTAATCTTGACCTGGTGAGATTACTTTTAGCCTTGGAGATAATGTTCACAAGGTTTTCGGAGAGCCATTTAACCCCACAGCAACCTTGACCTTTTGATCTCAAAATCTAATCAGTTCACATTTACCCCAAAGTGCACAAATGGTGAAAGTTAGGCTAATGAAAGGAATTTTGCCATTGAGAATTGCTTTCACAAGGTTTCGGGACAGACACACGGACAACCCGAAAACAATGCCTCCTGCACCTTACGGTGGCGGAGACACTTTGCAGATTGTGAAAATAAGTGTTTAGCTTGCAACAACTGCTGAATTGTATTTAAAAGTAACAGGATCACAGGAGACCTGGCGACTTGTCCAGGGTGTACCCCGCCTTTCGCCCGTAGTCAGCTGGGATAGGCTCCGGCTTGCCTGCGACCCTGTAGAACAGGATAAAAGCGGCTAGAGATAATGAGATGAGGATCACAGGAAAAGGTGATTGTTCTTGTCTGTGGTAAAAATCACACATGCTACAGATAGGAGTTAAAACATGATTACATCCAAGGTGTTCAAAAAAGGCACTACAGATTAGTGTGAACACATGTCTTTCTCACCAGCTCTCCACTGACGTGCAGCTTGTTCCACAGCGCCTGCACCTGCCTTTTCAGCGTCTCCACCTGCAGCTGATGTCCCGCCTCCATCTGCCTGAGTCGCACCTGTACAGCGTCCCTGTGCATGCTGAGCCCGTCCTCGCCCAGGTGAGTGCCCTGAGCCAGTACTCGCCCAGGACAGCCAAGCTGTAGAGACCCAGCGCTTGCCGTGGATGTCTGGCGGCTCAGGGATTTTTGTGAAATAGAGCTGCTAATGTGAGGATCCTCAATGTTACACACAAGTCTGTCAAGCATCGGCTTCGGAGATAGAGGTTGTGAAGGCGAGTGGAGTGAGCTGGGTGTTTTTAATGGGTCCGTAGTCTCTTCTTGTGGAGAAGAGGAGTGAAATTTCAGGTCATTAGTTAAACAAAGAGGCTCTTTAGTACATAAACACTCCTGGCTGCTAGTGACAGGTCCAGGATGAGGTGACGAAAAGACAACTGAGGTGACAGATTCCCCAGCAGAATGTTCGAGCACTTCAGCACACACAGAATCCTCACTGTTCTGTTCAGGCACCTCGTTTGACAGCTCAGCAAAACAGGGTGTGCCAACAACTGTCGAGGCATCCCCACCCTGGTCTGCTAAAATAATCTTTTCCATTTTAGAGTCCACATGCTCCACCCTGTCGAGTAATTGCTCATTTGGAAGCTTCTCATCCGATCCAGTCATTTCAGGATTATCTGTAGTACAACAGGCTGCTTGCTCAAGTTCCTCCTCAGGTGGTGTTTCTGCTGTTCGCGCCTCTGACCGAACGTGCTCCTGCCACGACTCGTTGAGGTTGGGATCGCTGCAGCGACGGTTCGACACCAATAGATTCGTTCCCTCACAAGCGGTCAGCAGGTGGTCATAGGAACGGGTCTTTGGCAGTCTGCAGGAAGGATTTGTCAAGTTTATCGTCAAAGTCTCAGATATGCAATTCCAGATAGTAATTCCTTATAAACTTGATATGAAGCACTCACTAAGCAACTCAACATACCTGAACTAAATAGCATCCTACCCAGAACTCTAACTTAACATGTGATAAAACCAATTTGCATGGTCATGATTTACTGTCTCAGGCAGCGTTCCTGGATCCACCACAATCCTGACCAGGAGAAAGTATTGAAGATGAATGAATAAGCTGGAATGTGACAGGTTTGGTTAAAGTGCATATCACAGGTAAATTCAGGAGCAGGATCAATGCAAGTCTATTTTATATTAAACTTGTCAAATACCTAACATTCTGTGCAATTATTTTTTTTTTAAACCTTGCACAATACCAGAAAAATTCCGTTGAAATCTGAGGCGAATTGGTCCACCTACGGGGGAAAAAAAAAAAACCTTGGCATTTGGCTTTCCTAGCAAACACTGATTTTCGGGACGCCTCCTTCTGAATCCTATGTCAGCGCTGGTTTATGAGAAAACGACCTGGTGGTTTTCTGCAAGTTTCTTCAACTTTACTGCGTAATTATTAAAATGGTTAACAGATGTACTGTATCGTAGGAGGGTGTACTGTAGCAACACCAATCTTGATGGGATTAGTACTTGTTTTCCGAAAGACTGGACAAAGAGAGAAATGGGAGCGCTTTGTCTACACAGGCTGTGCACTGAAACCATGCAGAGCTCACGCAGCCTGCCAGCGCTTCCGCAGGTAATGCCACGACTCTGGCTCCAGACTCCCTTGGGATTTTTCCAGACGCATTTTATTTTATTCTTTTCTCCTGTAGACAGATGTCCTTGTGCAAAATTACCATTCTGGATGAGTGTGTAAAGGGGCATACTTTCATATTTAAAAAAAATAAAATAAATAATAATGTCCAAAATATGTACTTTAAGCCCCTGTTTGTTTACTCATGAGAAAATAGCTAGTAATCAAAATAACCAAGTTTACTAGCTCATTCAGTAGCCATTAACTAGTCAGCCAGCTTGTCAAAACAAGTACCCCCCCCCCAAAAAAAAGTCAGCATTGCTACGTTTTCCTAAGCCAATTTTTGTAGTTTTGGCTTGATATTAAAAAGGGAAGAAAAAAGCACCACCCACAAACACCCATTTGAGATTTTACATGGGTGTAAACCTCAAAACCCATGCGCCACATATAGCCAATTCCTCATCTGGCCTACACCAACTTATGCAGGAATTCTTTTCCCCTCTCTTAAATGAGAGGCCACAGCAACAACTCCTGTTTTGTCTACACCACCAGCATAACTAATTTTCTAATGAATACCAGAGGTCAGTAAAACAAGCTGTTTTTGGTAACGTTTTTATGCAAACACACAAAGTTTGACCTTTATAATCGACTCGATGCCAAAATGCCTCCACCTACAAAAATGCTGAACAGATTGCAGGCATAGTAAGAAACTAACATGTATTTTTCTTTCCTGCAACACTAACCATAGCTGCAGTAGTTTCCCCTTACGAGTGTTCATCCTGCTCACCCCAGTCTCTACTCAAGAACAAGTGGATTCAGAATTGTAAACAACCAATGGGGTGAGAGGTTACCAGGCTGCCTTTACCTGCAAGGAGGCATGTCCTCAGGTGAGGCTGAAGCAGTGGAATATGAAGCACACGACTCCTCACAAAGCAAGGAGGGGGAGGAATTTGGCAGGTAGACTGCACTCCACAGCATTAGGTTCCGCACGTGGCACACCGGATGTAGCACCTGTCAGGACATGGACCAAACAGAAGATACAGATGGGTTAACAGGACGCACACGCCACCTTTTACTTTCAAAATGGCCACCCAAATTGCACTGTAGAGAGTCTCCGAATACACCAAAGGAACTCCGACAACATGGTCAGCATACCAGTCAAGTGCATTTAGCACTCGCAGCAGCTTGAGAGAACATTTGCCTCAGCTGTGTGAGGGAGCATTTTGCAAAAAGGCAATTGAGGAAAAACTAACATGGGGATAAGACAGATCCTGATATTGAGGAAGAGAGCATAACGTTCAACTGCCGACAGGTCTTTAATTGGCCATTTTACATTTATACCATTTAGTAAAAGACATCCCCTCATGATCGTACAAACGTGCCATGGTCAAAGAATAACGTTACACAGAACCTATGTAAGGACTAGTACAGCAAATAATGGTGCAAGTTGTGCATCAAGTGTGTAATTTAAGTTTATAGTGACAGGTTTTTCCAGCACAAAAACACGGTTGTAACAGGGCAGGGTTATATAGATTTTTTTTTAAGGTTTTAAATGTTTACCATTATGGTGTACTGTGATGTAATCGTGTAATCTTTGCATTACCATGTAGGGGTTTGGTGGCAATTGGGACAAGTCTTGTTTCCTTCTCCTGCCATATTGTTTACAATTAGTCATTTTTGATCTGTGAGAATAGTTTGAGTTCACCACAATCTATGGAAACAGTGAACGAACTCACTTTACAGTCACGCAACAAGATTTAACCAGTTTCGGTCACAGGGACTACAATGTTCATCTGACATGCAACACAAACTTGTACACCTACTCAACAATCCCATGGCGAGATGTGCAACAGTTTTCCAAGTACGAACATTTGCCGCACTTCCTTTGAACGTGTTCTACCACTGAATGCACCCACCAACATGCAGCAAAACAAATGCAGAACAGAAGCAGTACCATCTCCGAGAGCGGCGAGTACAGGATGTTATGGAAGGCTCTTTTAGCTGGCTGAAGTAGAGACCAGACAGAGCAGGTGTTCTCTAGTACGCCTTGCTCCTCTCGCTCTTTCCCACTGTTGCACAGGAATGTCCCAAACAGACAGGAGTAGGTGTGCTGCACCAGCTTCACCTGCATAACACACCAACAGTTAGTGCCAAGCAACAACTGCTACTTCCAGTAGCCTCAAAAATAAAATCTGACACTTTAATGAAGCATTGATTCATGTATATCTATATGAACTGGAATGAATCGTTCCTAATTTTGCTCAAGCTCAGGTCAATTAATTGCTCCTGAATGAAATGCCTGGGGCAGTGTATAGTTAGAACAGTAGATGGCGTCTGGTACCAGAAAGGCCTCGTTGAACTGAAAAGAGCAGGGAAACTGCCTCTGCAGCTGGTGCACACAATCTAGCCATTGCAGAAAGACAGGACAGCGCTCGTTCACATCCTCCGCGTTTTCCCCATGTCCACAGCGATCTGCAAATTTATGGCCAAAATCCAGCCACTCAGTTTCCACCAAAACCTGGAAACCCTGGGGGGGGAAGGAAGCAGTTGTTTACTAGTAAATACCATGTCTGGAAAGTAGAAATATTTTCCATCTTCTAGCACTCTATTGTATAGTCAAGGAAACCTCGTCCCATGCTAAATAGTTTAACGTCAACAGTATGATTGACTTTCTATTAAAAAAGGCAACTCCCCCTAGATGAATGAGCCTCAGATACTGAAATTCCACAGGTCTACCAGTAACTGTTTACTAGCAGGTCAAGCCAACACTACAGGAAGGACATGAGGGCCTTTGCATATTGTGTACATTTATATACCCTGGCATTGTAGACTGTGATCCTCCCAGGTAGTTTCCTGATCATTAAAACAAGCAAGTCATTAAACTACACAAGTTGGGGTGGATTCCATACTATAGAGTTGGGCAACAAGAGATATGAACCTCCAAAAATTCAAAAGGCTTAGCTCAACTTTACTCCTCTGCATGGTGAGAAGTGCATTTTTAAACTGATCAGAGTGTGTTGTAGCTGGATGACATGCACTTCGTTACGTGATTAAAATGAGACGTGCCAGATCCATGTTAAAAATTCTGTTAAACTCCATGTCCCCCACCTCACCTCTATGGTTCTGTAATATGGGTCAAGCAGCAGTTTGGACAGTGCCACTATCTGTGGTGTGCGGTCCCAGCCATCAGAACAGTGCACCAGGACGGGCCTGCTGTCCCGATCCACAGCGTTCACTACCAACAGTGACGCCTTCAGCAGCAGAGACAGATGCTGCAGCCATTTTGTGCCTTCAAGAGCAGACAGCCAACTGAGAGACCAAGAGGTAGGAAAAAAAAACATTACATACAGTGGGTTACAGAAATATTCACCCAACTGAACTTTCACATTTTGTAGTGGAGTTACAACCTGAAATTGGATTGAAGCTACACGTGGTTGTTCCTCTGACTAAGGACCTCTTTACCCAGGCAGGTCACTGACTTCTGGTGGACAGCCTTCTTTAGACAGTCATGGTTGTACCACGTTCTTTCCATTTATTACCAAGTGATTTAGTGGCACTTCATGGGATGTTCAAATTTTTTTTGGGGGGGACCCCACCCTTGAAGCATCACCAACTTGCCTTCATGATGCTGTTTAGACATGTACTTGAAGCTAATCTACAGCCAAATCATTTCAGTCATCTGACATGTCTTTCGTTAGAATTTCACTGTAATCAAAGCAGCAGTTTAGACCGTCTCCTGCCTCCTTTGAACACAATGTTTTAATGTGATAAGGACTCTGGAATTGCCATTTTGTGACACTGAAGTCTTTCCAGGTCATAGTTTACACCATGACATTGTGATCGCATGAAAAGTGAACTGGAACACTACAAATCTGAGCATGCTTATGGCTCATTTGCTGCTCTAATGAGGTCAGACAGGCATCCAACAGGTCTTCAGATTTTCATGAGGATTGAGCCATTCACAACCTGTTACCTTGGTGATTATGCCACTTTGGTTGTTGATTCCAGGTTAAACACATAGGCCCCGTCCACACGAGTACACGGCTTCACCCAATACACAGTCACTTAAAAAAATCTCCATAAACACAGCGCCATTTCGATTCACTGGAAACGACCCAAAATGCTGTAGTACATATGCCAGGCCTGTAGGTGGTGACGTGACACCGCAGGACCAATACACTAAACCCGGAAGTGATGTCACGGAGCATGCGCATACCGGTCGCACGCTGTTTTCAAAACAAGCTCATAACACGGGAAGTTTTGTTGCTCCTTG
>JAPEKO010000021.1:14917590-14927907 GCA_027576075.1 Cathorops hypophthalmus
CTAATACAGGGAATGGGAGTAGAATTACATTTTCACATGCAGCATGCATATGCAACTCAGAGTGAATTATGGTATTTCAAAAAGAGCCAATATTAAATGCTTTTGGTGGAAGGGCACCTTAAGATCTAGACTCATTAATATTGAATCAAGGTGTATAAGAAAGTACACACTCACCATGGCCCCTGTGAGGGAGGAGGGATCGGGGTAGAGGGGAGTTCGCCAGAGACTACCAAGTCTCTCTGCTGGATCTCAACCTCAAGGATTCAACACTAAGACACAGGGAAAAATAAAGTTAGAGAAAGCCATCCAGTCTCCTTATGTTATACATGAATAGCTAACCAGGCTTTATACTTTCTAAATCTGGGTTCATAGAAACAATTATCCTTATACCACAACATGGCTAAATTCTCATCCCCAATTGGTCAGAGTTGATCAATTTTATACAAACAGCACGGCGCAACAGTTTCAGATGCTGAAGCTTTTTGTTAAGAGGCATTTATGGACATCTCCAGTGTCACACTTTGCAACAAATCAGGGGTGGGTTTCCCCAAAAGCCCCTTAACTAGGAGTATTCATTGTAATGCTCTCACTACCATTTAATGATTTGTGCTACGATGCTTTTGGGAAACTCACCCCAGACTAGTGTGTAGAGTTTCTCAGCATAGGAAAGAAAGTCTTCAAGACAGGAGTTTGTTTTCTCGTTTCTCTAAACTGGCAAGCTGCATCTTTGATTCAAAAAGCAGATGCTTGTGAGGAAACAGCTGTTATCACACAAGTGATCGAGGAACTAACTTTTCATACTCGTTTCACAATATTAAATGCAATCTCTTGGCGGGCATCTTTTCATTAAATTAAAATATGAAGCTACGGCAAAAACCACCGATACAAGCCGTGTACCACATTTCAGACTGTACCGTCATGTCAGAAATCATGTACATCAAGCTGGTCATTGTGAAAACCCCCCGACAGGGTCATACAGGACCTCAACATGAAGCAGAAGGCTCTCAAGTCACCCTGAATGGGTCCATTTTGCAACACCAAGCTGGTCATTGCCCATCTCTTACATAGTCATCGTTTTGACTACAGTTGGAACAGTCCATAGCAATGCACACTCTGCATCCTCCAGATCATACTTTGTGTTATAAAAGTGAACACTAAAATTAATTAGGAAAATCTTCCATAATATTCAGCATTCCCCCCCGTTAATGGGTTTTTAAGGGGGTGCTGGATGAAGTCACCTGCAGAACCCTTCCTCACCGGTCCTACTTCTCCAATAGGAAGCTTTCAGGTCCAAATGAAGCCTTGACATTTTAGAACTGCACTCTGAGCTTAAAACGTGTGTCTTTTCTGAATGAGTTTATTTAAAAAAGTAAATAAAAAACCTGCTGCAAGGTTTCAATGAGCTTATGTCAATTCAATTATTAAAAGCAACAATTTACTGGACTTTTCAGACTGATAAGATTGGACATGGTCCTCCAATCAGACTTTAATATCCAACGAAGCTGTTTAAAACAATACATGGCCACATCCCACCATGTGTATGATCCATAGCATGTTATTCCTTTGTCAAACAACTTGCTCGTTTCCTAAGACTACAGTTTATATACTTTAAAACATGTCCTGTCACTTCCATATCTTGCTTGTTCAAATCCAGTTAACGAGGGGTTAAGCTGTGGTGGTAATTACTAAACCAAGCAGCACTAGTCTATTTGTAATTGATTAAAATCAATGGGAAGAAAAACTACACTGCTGGTGGATCAGCACACCATTTCCATGAGAACACTGCCATTTGATAAGGAATGACTTAAGAAAAAGAAGAAACACCCTTATTTGCTGAAGGCTAAGATTTTTTTATTTAAAAAAAAAAAAGTATTTTGAGCAATACTAACCCCCCACCAAAATAAAACAACTTAACACCTGTAATGCAAGGACAGAACTTGCAGAGCCAAATTTTTTGCAAGTGACTTGCTGACTTGAGGATTCAACTGAACAGTATAATGAAATCCGACTCCTTTGTTTCCCCATGGTCTGTACAAATGCACTTGCTCGCCATGTATACATCAAGTTAGCTACCACTTTTCAGGCAACTAAACCATAGGACTGGGCAGCACACTGGAGCTTTAACTCCCTCACCCAACTCTCTAATGAAATTATGACTTCTGAAAAGTTCTGATATGCGCAACCCCCCCACCAAAAGGCCTGTATCAAAGATGCAAAGTATCATGCATGTTCTCACCAGTTTCTCATCTCCATACAAATGAAAGCAGCCTCAAGCTCTTCAAGCACAGCTACATTCCAACAGTCCAACTATACCACGCATACACCATACCATATTTAGGGAGGGTTGGGTTTGAATAATCATGCTATGGAGGCTGAAGAAAATTCCCCCATCCACATGGTGCGTTCACTCAAGAATCACCTCATACCTTATGCTTCTTATCTCTGCCTTAAAACCATGAGACTCGACCCAAGCGTTTTACTGTAATGCTTCAGTGAGAAACTACTGACCCTGGAGCAGACATGCTGGGCTGCGTGTTATCTGATGCGAGATAATGTCAACATCAGACACACGTGTAGTAGACCTTGCACACAGGCACGGCCAGGAAAACAACCATTCCCACTAGCGGAACTGCAGAAATCAACACACTGGATTTCAAAGAACCTGATCAATCTGAAACCACTGTGCTCGTCAGTCTTTGTGTCATGATCCTCACCATCCAGTGGTGACAGTTACTCCATCACTAGTTGTCTAAAGAAAATCAGAAGACATGGCGCTTTCCAAAACTCCAAATGATGTCCCCTTGATTCCACAATTCTACCTTGTGCAGGATGAGACAGAAATTGATCAATGTCTGGGGGTGTCATGGCTCAGTTGGATAAGGTGCTATACCATAAATCTGGGGACCCGGGTTCGATTCCGACCAGAGGTCATTTCCCGATTCCTCCCCATCTCTCCCGCTCATTTCCTGTCTCTACACAGTCCTATCCAATAAAGGTGAAAAAAAAAAAAACCTAAAAGAAATTGATCAATGTCCAACATCTTTAGAGGTTCCAATTCATAGTGTTCAGAGTAATCAAGGAGGAGGCATCACGAGCAAAGTTTCGTACACAAGCATTTTTCCCCCATTGTGTGATGTAAACCTACTGAATAAATCCTCAAATAAGTCATCTTTCAGCCCATCAACATTGATTGCCATCTTTAAAAGACATTCAGAACAATTAAGCAAGGAAGTAGACAGCTTCTAGATCAATGTTTCATTTTATAGATTGAAAAGTAAAAAAAAATAATCCACCCTTTACTTTAGCACACTACACTGCAAGTGGCAAATGGTTACTCTTCGAGCTAGAACTTCAGCTCAGCCAAAACTTAGCCAGACACTAAAACAGCAACAGAGCAAAGGATTTTGCAAGGGATTAGCAGCAGGCCACCAGGTAGCGCCGTTGCCTATGCTAATTTCAAAAGTACTCAAGTAAATTACATCAGGGAAATGTAATATCAAGCATGCGTGGAAGAGTCTTGAGACAGAAATCTTAGTTTCTCAGTCATTACCCGGTGCAACTTGCTCTCAGTAGCACCGGCTTGACCACTAACATCTGCCAACACTGAGGAACAACTCAAAGTTACTCATGTTGGCCTTCAAGAAGGCCTAGGGTGGTAAAGTTTTGGTCCCTCCCACTATAAATCAAAATCTGACTGTTAATCTGTCACTTCCCACATAAACATACACTGCCATGGCCTTCTGTCCCAGCAATGAAGTCCTGACCAATAAGCGAGCTGACTATAAACTCTTCTCAGCCAAGCGACAAACAAATCTCATTACATAACTCAATTTTTATGTCTTCAGGACAGTAACCCTTTCATTCCTGAAACAAATTTGATAGAAAATGAGGCCAAATTACAATTAGGAGAATAATGAAATAAAAGAAACTGGAGAACAAACAACGTTAAACAATATTTGAAATGCTGATACATCTGGACCTCTCTGAAGGCCTAAAAGGCCCTGATGACACCAACGAACTGCATCTATGAGAAGTGATTAAAAATTTTGTACAGACTAGTGTGTTGGTGGAGAGTCCAGGGTCCCAGTTCCATCCTGAATTACATAGAGTCTCATTCTCCATGTGGGTTTCCCTCAGGGTTCTGGTTTCATCTCACCTCCAACACATAGCAAGTACACTTAACTTCATTCATTGCAGTCTCAAAAAAGAGGAAGTTAAAGAATTGAAAAAGTGAGCTGCACCAGATCATCCCAGAGCATTTACTTAATATATTGAAAAATTAGCCTGTATGTTGTGCCAGTGGTATACCCCCCACTGTGAATCAGTTTAAATAACCTGCTCAAAACAGACATTCCACTACATGTAGTTGCCTTTGAGCATTGAGTTTCCATTTCTCCTCTTGTGCACTGAACACGAATCAGAAGCCACTGCTCTTCCAGTGACCGTTGCTGATTCAAAACTCAAACTGGTGTTAGCACTTTATTTAAAAAAAAAAAACCATGGGCATTAACTCCTATAGAACTCATATACCCCTTTTCCACCAAATCAGTTCCAGGGCTGGTTCGGGGCCAGTGCAGGTGCACAACTCGTTCAACTTGCAAACCAACCGAGAACCAGTTTGCTTTTCCATAGCTTGGGGTGCTAAGGGGAGCCACGTCATTACATCACTGTATACGTCAGTTATGTCGCTGCGTTTGCATAAGCCTTGGTGCAAACATCGAAGCAACAACACAGAAGAAGCAGCAGCAACAATAACAGATGACTTCACGTTTGTACAGCTGCTGCTTCTCGTCGCTTAAAAATGGCGACCTTTCACGGTCTTGCCATTAACAACTCCCCCACCATAAGCAGTTTCCTCTGGCCCAGCAAAGAACTCGTGCTAGCCTGGAACCGGATTTTTCTGGCCCCAGAGCCAGTTCTTTGTCAGTGGAAACAGAAAACCCGGTTCCAAACTAAGCACTGGCCCTGAACCAGCCCTGGAACTGCTTTGATGAAAAAGGGGCAAGAGAGAACCAACGATCCTTTGACCACCCCAACAACGACTCTCTAGGCCATTCACACCCAGCCCCCAGTGACCCACACCAACAGGGTGACTTAATGACACCTTAGGATTGCTTTTCATCCATGAGAGGATAAATATCTGATACTCCCTATTAGTCAAACAGAACTGAAGAAGCCTTTCGGATGAGAGGTGAAATGTCTTCAAGAATCTTCAGTTGCTCTCTTTTACCACCCACAGTTTACTATGACCTGGATGACTGAGAATTTTCACAGACTTGAAAAGTGTTGCTGAAAGGATGTTCAACATAACTTGTATATGTTGAACAATATAACTTGTACATTCCAAATTCCACAGGTCACTTTATACTATTGCACTTTATAATATTTTTGGTGCTGCAGAATTTAATTTAATACACTTCATATTTATTTCTGTGCTGAGCCAAATTGCAACTAAATTTTGTTCGGTGTACACTTGTTGCATACTGAATGACAATAAAGGCTGTCTAAACTAAACTAAACTAAACTAAACTAAACTAAACTAAACTAATGTTCAGTATCAGTACATAGTGAATAAGACGTAGGATGAAGCCAGGTCAGTATGTATGATTAGAGTAGCAGCTCTTATGTATCCATGTGAGATGAAGGTGTACTGAAGGTGAGTCTTGGACATAACTTTATCAAAACAATTTAATCATCTAGAATATTTGTTTTTTAAAAAGTTAAATGCCACTGTTTTCATACAACTGTCAAGAGCTACCACATTAGTTGAGAGCCATCCTTTTCACTTACAGCTACTGTACCTGCGTTTTGTGCACATTGTGAATAACGCCACAGAAAACATGTTCTGCATGTAAATATAGGATTAAATATTGATATCCCCATATATAGAGGATATTACATGATTGTGCAAAGATATGATGTTTATCTTTGACTTGCTCACTCATGAAAAATATTTTCAACATGAGAAGATAAACTTCATATCTTCGTGCCACAGTGTAATGTTCTTTATATTATACGGACACAGCCACAAAAAAATACACAAGTTAATCAAAGGAATTTTAATTTTGAACTGGTTCATCATTTTGACAACATGTCAAGTCTGTGGGAAAACAATGGGAGTGACACCACTGGAGTGAAATATCAGGAAATATGTCACGCAGATCCATGACGTATTTCGTATGAAAAATACAAGTTTTTCAACAAGAGAAGATAAACTTTATATCTCCAAGCCAACATATGATGTTTTTTTTAATTACACAGACACATTCACAAACAAAAAGTACCCAAATTTATCAAAACAATTCATCGATTTCCTCATGAGTGACATACAGAGATTTATGTCACTGTTTTGGTTCTTCAGGTTCTGGATGTAGCTCGTTTGAAAAATACCAGTAGCATATTTTCCACTAAAACACTCGTGTCCATATAATATAAGGTGGTATAAAAAGAAGCAGTGAATCTTACTTAATATCATTGGCCAGATCTTCCTCTGTGTCCTTCCTTCTCCGTGTCCACAAGAAAATGATTACAAGGATAATGAGGATGAGGCCCACCACTGCACCCACCGTGGCACCAGCTATCACCCCAGCTTTATTTGCTAGTCGGCAGGAACAATACGTATACTGTGTAAGTGACATTTCTGTCAAATAGTTTTTTTAAAGCATTTTTTAAAAAGTTTGACTGAGTGCAAATGTACAAATGAAAATGAGACAATGAGTACAAATGGAGGAGCAAAAATGTAATTCAATAAAGGAAAAGATTTTTTCAAATAAATAATGATGCACTGAGTGTATATTCTGCTCTTTCCATAACTATGCTTGATTTGCTCTTTGCTTATGTCACCATGTTACTCTTTTTACAAATATTCACATAATAATAGTTCATGGGAATGTGGAATGAGTTGCATTTTGTTGCTTTTGCGGATTGGTGGAATTTTTAAAAAGTGGAAAATTTAAAGAGACATGCCTATATAAACAATTATAAATAATTGCAAAAATTGGTCTGAATGTTTTCTAATTGAACAAAATTCTATCCATGCATTTAACTGTGTCTGTAAGTATCTGCTTTTTTGTTATCTGCCACTATTGTTTTGTTTGATGAGAAAGTAAAATGTACAGGACAACATAAAATCTGACATTTAAACAGTCAGACAGTAAGACTTACAGGTGGTGACTTCCAAGTTGATGTAACACTTGTCCTCTCCTGCAGAGTTGGAGGCTGTGCACTCATACTTCCCTGACATGTTCCTACTCAGGTTACTCAGCTTCAGTGTGCCTGTAACTTCATCTGGAAGGGAACATACATTCATGCAATTTTGAGAGGATATTTCCATTTTGTACAGTACATGCTAGGTAAACTGAGTGCATTATATTTTGTCAAATGAACCATGACAGAACAGACTGGTCTGCTGGTATTCAATGATATAGCAAGCCATGATGCTCTCATCTATATGAAGATCTTACTGAGCATGGGGGAGAAGAAGAACGCAGAGGTCGGGCTGGTTTTGGACCACTTGTATTTGGGTACAGGTTTGCCAGAGCTGGAGGCACAGGTGAGTGTGACGTTAGCGTTGACTTCTGGCTTTCCTTGCAGCTTACAAATGGGCGTGGCAGGAGGAACTGCAAGATACAGGGAGACAAATGATAACACTAAGATCACTAAGATAATAAAAATAGAATTTGAGCACTGAATCATCCAAAAAATTGTATATTATACACACACAGATTATATATATATATTATGCATGCTTCCCCGGAAAATTTTAAAATATAAGGGTTCATTTCGTGGTTTCTGGTGATATCTAGACTTGATTTTTACCAGTTCAACATGTTGGGGAAAAGGCTATATTTTACTGATAATTTTACTGAATTCCCACCCTTAAAACAGAAAAAAAAAACCAAAGTCAATACAATACCCACTTTTATCTCACAAGCAGTGTACTGATCCAAAGGAGACTACAGTTTATTTTACATCAAACAAAGTGAATGGTGATGCAACATGGCATGAGATGTTCAAAATTCTGATCATTAAATTTTGGCAATAGTGCGGATGACTACATACATAATACTCAAGAGTGAAGTGAACAATAAACAATGAAAATAGGTATCCTATGGGTACATGTGGCTACTGCTTATAAATAAAAATTTTTCTAATACCATGTCCATACAGTAAATATGGGGCAGTAGCCACAAAAATGAAGCATAATCCAAAAATGAACAATTTAAAAATCACATTAGTAAAATGCAAGTAAAATACCAAGTGTCTGTACTTTATATTATTCTACACTTACCTCTTACAATTTTCAAAACTGAAACATCCAAATCGAGGCTGACATACATGTGCTGTCGCCATGACCGAAACTCTTATTTCCTGGAAAAGGCCCAGTGCTAGAGCTCAGTGGTCTAGATTGCTGGGTGTCAGTCACGTGACTTTTCTTAGCGGTTTTACCAGAAGTGAAATAGCTGGTGGTCTAAACGGCCACCGTAGTGCAAACAACTAGTGATAACTTATCAGAGTATGCTCATAATCTAGAAGCCACTGCTCGCTATAGATATATTCAGAAAATTGCTATGTGCAATGGAATAGACCCCTACAGTCTGGGAAAGAAGGATTTATCATACGATCTCGAAAACTACCCTTCAGTCGAGTTCCCCGACATCTTGAACTATCTGGTGTTGCAGACATCCTTCTACACTGCAAAACAGATGAAAGCGTGGAAGAGTATGGAGGCTTACAACTTTTTTGTATGTGGCTGGGTAAAGGACCTCGCGATCAAGTCGCTGCCCAATGAATCCTGGATTGTTTTTGCCCGTGTAAGTTTTTTTTTTTTTTTGTTCGCGTCTTTACAACGAAGCGCTGCAAGTTGAAATGTAAACAAACAACAGTTGGCTTGATTCTCACTTGTGTTGACTCTTATCTCTCAGCTAAATCATTCACAGAGATCATCAGAAACCCCTTTAAAGACCTGGATCTTGGTTAAACAAGACGGAGAAGTGATCACGGCGCTTTGTAACCGTACGGCTGGGGAAGAATTTTGTCTCAACCTTCACGCATATGGACTCTGTGAGGACAAAAAGAAACAGCTGGGGACTTAAGCGCTTCAGGACTAAAAAAAAAGTACCGTAAAATAACGACACATAGCAAGAAAAGTACTTGGAAAACACTAAAGCTGAGACGGAAATACAAACCTCTCACCAAGAGATCACCGCAAACTCCAGCACGCTTCGACTCGGCTCCCTTCGATCTCAGTGAGAGGTTCGAAAGCCACCTTTCTCCACGTCTTTTTGTGAAATCCTGTGTTCGTTCACCCTTTTTTATTAGCTCACAAGGAACCCTGAAGAAACTTTTATCAGTTTCACGGGCTGATCGATTCGAACAACCTAAAACAACACGAGCGTAAGGCAATTTTCATGCAGGAATGCACCTTCTCCGTACAAACGCTTTGTCAACTGAGCTTTGCTCGACCACCAGCTAAAGTTTTGAATAACTAATGAGGCGGATGTGACGTCACGTGAAACCCAGCAATAGGCAAGAGACCGAGGGCTATCGAAATGGAGATCAGCGCTCCACCCATATGCCTCAAAGAGTTGGTTAGTACTTGGACAGGAGCCTGCCTGGGAAGACCAGATCTTAAAAAGACACTTTTCCTCTGATATTTGTTTTTATTATGATTTATGAGATACACATCACAGTTATGATACAGATTTATTCCTTTCTTTGACGCCGCATGCCATGCGCCAGAAACAACACCACCACGTTTATTACAGTGTGACTCTGCTGGGTGCCTGGGGGACAGCAGTGAACCCGTGCTTTCACTTTACATCATTACTGTAGAGTCACCATCCGATATCACACTCGATATGCCAAACAGTCGCCTGGTTTCAATTCTCACATCCACAAGAGCAGCGACATTAGGACTAATTACCCTGCACCTGTTCCTGATTAGAGCTCAATCACAGCGCAGACATATAAAGACTCTGAGCCCGTCCACACGAGTACATTTTTGTCGAATCCGCATAAATAATTTATCGTTTCGGCCTCGCGTCCAGACCTTTATCCTTTAAGGTCCTTTATCGAGGTGTGAAAGCGGTATTTTTTTAAATCGGGTCCCAGAGTGGGAAAATCCTAAAACGCCGGATAGCCCGGAGTCGTCTGGACGTCGAAGCGGATTTTTTCAGAAACTATGACGTATAAGCCCTGCCTCTCAAACTTTTAACCTCAGCCGCCGCCGCTAGACGCCTCATAACAACGGCGGACTACAGGCTTGTGCTCGTACTGCAGAAACAACTCAGTCTATTATGGCTGCTACAACAAAAC
>JAPEKO010000021.1:14957509-14973909 GCA_027576075.1 Cathorops hypophthalmus
TGAGCAACTTGTCTCCTCAGTCCCCAGACGTTTACAGACTGTTGTAAAGAGAAAAGGGGATGTCTCACAGTGGTAAATGGCCTTGTCCCAACTTTTTTTGAGATGTTGTCATGAAATTTAAAATCACCTAATTTTTTTCTTTAAATAATCAATGTTTAAACTGAGAAAATGTATGTCATCTATGTTCTATTCTGAATAAAATATGGAATTTTGAAACTTCCTCATTGCATTCCGTTTTTATTTACAATTTGTACTTTGTCCCAACTTTTTTGGAATTGTGTGTGTGTGTGTGTGTGTATAATTTAAAAAAAGTGTGCGTGTGCATATATTAATATTAGAGTGAGAAGATCGATGCACTGAATTGAGTATTGGGGCCTTGAGCTGTATTTAAGCAGTACAGGAAGTATATAGTTGTAAATTAACATCAATCTCAAATCCTCTGTCCTGAAGACTTTCCCAAGACAGAAAACTTACTGTTCCACAATGTTTATGCTGGAGACTTTTTTTTTTAATGTTAACTGTCATCTTGCAGAAATTCTCTCCCCTAATTTGGCCTCGCTAGTTCTCACTCACTGGCTCCAAACCTGGGAGGATGAGGACTAACGGCTGCTTCCTCTCAGATGCAACTTTGAAACTTTTTTTCAAAGTGCCATCTGCCCTCTTCCACATCCATAAGCTCACCGATGCTCACAATTGGCTTATGTCACTGTTGTGATCGGCAGAAGAGAGAGTGAGGCCATCCTTTCCAGTGAACGAGCACAGCCAGTTTTGCTCTCTTGACTCCTGTCCACAGATGGCTGTATGGATTCAAACTTACCCTATTTTCAGGTTAAACGCTCTTTTGGTTCCATACGAGAATCCTTTTTTGAATAAATTCAAACTACCACATTGGTGTAATTTATTTCCTTTTTTCCCCACACATGATGTTTGAATGCAACTTCGTACAGATGATCAGCAGTTAGCCTTCAATGTAGGCATTGTTTGTCACTAAGATTATTTGGTTTATAACTCGAGGACAGCGGGCATATTCAACATGTCAAATATTCAGAGTCAGTGATTTTGCTATCTTACTAGGGCATGTTCTATGCCACTTCCCCCATAGTTTGGGAAATCAGGGAGTGATGTAATGAGTAGCTGGTTGGCGTAAGTCGTGATAAAGTTCACTCATGTACAGAATCAAATTATATGGTTGCATTCTGACTTTACACAAAATCTGTGTATTTTTTATCTGCTTTTGATGGTCCAGAAGAGAGAAAAGGTGTGTGTGTGTGTGTGTGTGTGTGTGTGCGCGAGAACACAGGTTGTACACTGGCGTGAGTTTTTTATTTTGAGAAATTTTATAAATGCGGGTTTTGCTCATGAATGTTTTGTATATTTATCACATTTTACTGGAAAACATCTTTATGAGCTGCGTGGCTTAACAAATGTATTTATCTGGGTTTTGTGTTTTTATTTTCTTTATTTAAAGATGACCACTACTATTGTCCAGAGTCCACATTGCCTCTTTTTTGTTTAGTTTATTTTATTGCTTAGTTTGAGGCTGGAAGTTAAATACAGAACTAGAGGGAAATACAACATTGTTTTGTTCACACTGAATTGTGCTAAACCCTCAGTTTATAACGTTAATGGTACTTTATTTTTTAAATGCAGTAGGGGAATAAAATACCCACAAAAATAATTTTTGCTGTGTCCAGCTTTATCCTTCCTGACCTGGCCACGTACGTTTGCACAAAGCAAGCATGTTTGTTCACGCCCACTCCCCAAAAACTTGAAAAGTATCCCTTTAAGGTACATTTAGGACAGATTTAAAAAATGATTAATAATGAGTTAACTATGGGCAATAATGTGATTAATCATGATTAAATATTTTAATCAATTGACAGTCCTATATCTCGCACGTTTTTGTAGCCTGGCTGCTTGCGGGGACTGCCTGAGGGCGACTTGCTTGACCCGGTGTTCCAGCAGCAGCTAGAAGACGCCCGTGCTCTGCTCAGGCAGGAGATCCAGCGGGAACTGAAGATCAAAGAGGCAGCAGAGCGGATGCGCCGTGCTGTCACCAACAAGAAGAGCGCAGCTGATGTGGAGGGCCAACTCCGCGCCTCCACGCGCAAGCTGGAGCAGCTTCACTGGGAGCTTCAGGAGCTGAATGCCCACTCCATGGCTACAGAGAGAGAGACCACCACAGGTGAGGCATTGGGTATATAATGCCATGTAAACTTCATTTTTATAAATCCAAGTTGCCAGTGCTGCACATAATCCTCCTTCGTTCTGAAATGACCGTTTAATCTTAGAGGTCCTGTTTTGCTTGTTATAATTGTGGCTACTTAATTGTTTCCTGCTGGGTTGTATTTATGAAATATTTTTGGTTGGTCATAACATCAACACTACTACTTGTGGAAGCTGAATAAATATTGGACAGGAACAGTGTTTTAACCATGTTTTTCCTTCTTAAAAACTTCTCAGAACCAAGCAATTGTTTGAGCTTGGACTTGTGGTTTAATTGACTTCTCAGTACCTACCACAGGGAATAACAAAAGCAGTGTGCCTTTTATTGATTTGATATTTCAGAGAAAGTTTTCAATGCAGAGCTATACTGATTTAATCAAATTATTAGTTTTGCTTAGGGCTCAGTTATTTTTCGTTTATAACTTCCTTCGATTAGCTATCCTTGGCTGTTCCCCCCCAACAGATGCTGCCATTTCTCCAGACCCATGCCGCTGGGAGGACTCCACGTCACCTCTGGGCAGTCGCATTCGCACCCTGAGGAAGCAGCTCAACATGGAGCTGAAGGTGAAGCAAGGGGCCGAGAACATCATCCAGACGTATGCCAGCAGTTCAGTCAAGGTGAGGAGCTCCTGCAGCATCTTGTCCACTTTGCCCTTCAGCGCTATAGTGCCTTGATGGAAAGCACACGCCCATGCTTCTGGTTATCAGCTCTGGGTCTGTATTAGACATTATGTTTTCCAATCTGATAGATTGCAGAGATGCATGCTTGTGTCAGAAATGTGACACTTTAATCGGTCAATTCTTATAGAAGTTTTGAAATGCGCATGCAGAAATCTGAAGCAAAGAAATGGTGTAAATGTGTGTGAGGGAGGAATCTTTTCACACTTAGCTGTGGTAGGAAAAAAATAAAGGGTGGGGTCTCAAAGAGGTTTTTTTTTTCGGTGTCTGACAGCTACAATGAGGAGGGTTTCCCAGTTTCCAGTAGTTTTTATTTTGTCCTCTGGTTGGTTGAGCAACATGCTCTGCCATTTTTGTTTTTCTCTACTCATGGTATATGAGCTGATATCCTAGTAATGGAGTAGCCAATCAGAGCATGCGATTGCTCATCCAGCGAATGTGGATAGAATAAACCTTGTTATGCATCATGTCCATTTTATTTAACTAGTTGGACGTATTCAGTAAGTTTTGGCCTTGTGTGCAAATCTCCTGCTTGTGTTTTTGATTATAACTTTCCCTTATTCCTGAAGGTCTTCTACATGCCCTTCGGTACCCTCTTTTAGACTGATGGACACATGACTGCTAGTAAAGCAGAGATTGTGTCTTTGCCAGTTGCAACTGATGCCTTCTTGGTACTAAATGTCCTGGCAGACTCCGATTTATGTTTCATGTGCCAGCCTAGAAGCATGCAGCACTGAGTTGTGAGAGCCTCTCTCTCCCTCACACACACACACTTACCTTTGAACACGTACCTCCTGTCCTGGGCCTGGCGACAGCATCGGGCCATGTGACTCTGAACCAGCCAATGTTGTAGCTCTCTGGTGTGGGCTAGCCAAGCTGGAGAGAACAGCAGCAGCACACAGCTATACAACTCCAGCGAAGAGAGGGTGGGAGTGAGAGGGAGAGAGACGGAGCTCTATAGAACAGGCAGTTTGAATGAGGGAGGGAGTGAGAAAGAGGCAGGATGCAAGGACACTAAACAACAATAAGAAGAAGGTGAGGAATGGCTTTTCAGCCAGTGGTGTCGGATAAGATGAGAACTCGGCACCTTGGCTGCAGGCACAGACAGCCCAGCAGCGTGACCGGGTATGACTAGGGGTGATAGAAGGACACCAGCAGCAGGAGGGAACATCTGATGGGGAGAGTGAAGGAAAAAGGAGATGCTATTCAGCAGTATAAAAGTCCACCAAAGATGACTGATGAGCTGTTAAACTGCCTAGAAAGGGGGAGAGCGCTGTGGACGGTAGTGTTCTTTCATATCTTTATGCAGTGTTGATATGCTTCTTGGTTTGTACTAGCTTTTTACGTTACGCATATTTAAAAAAAAAAAAACACACACACCCAGGGATGGTAAAATGGTGAAAAATTAAACAAAAAACAATTTAACCATTCTTGTGTGTCCTATTCTGACCTCCAGACCATTGTTTTACCTCCTGCATGAAATGCAATTGCAATCTCTTCCATTCCATTCAGTCCAGAAATGCCTGCGAAATTGCTGAAAAGGCACTGAAGGACATGCACCATCCATCTCGTATTTCATATTTGAGCATTATTTACTCTTGACTTTGGACTTTAGAAAATGAAAGCACTGTTTAGAGCTTACAAACAAATGTTGCATTCACTGTATGATCATTTGTTTACACTGGCTTTGCTTAAAGCATCATTCTGTAACAGCTCAAACACTGCCCTCTATATGTAATACATCCTAAACAGTGTGTGTGTGTGTGTGTGTGTGTGAGAGAGAGATCTGAGCGGTTTCTCATTTATTCACTTTGAATTGGTTTTACTGCAGGTTGCACTTGCTGTACTTTCTCATTTTGGTTAATTACATAATTATGGACAAGTTATTTCTGTCGTTATTCAGCATGGCTAATAAAACTTTGCAATCGGAGTTGTTAGTACAGCATGTGGTTGGGATTTCTAGATGCCTGACTGGCTGTAATAAATATGATTTGTAGAAAATAATGGGAAGCTATAAAAGGCCACAGCACAGCAACTGATCTGTTTGTCGTTACTGGACGAAGGTCGTTCTCTACTTTCCGATCTAACGTTGTGCTTGGTCCTATTTTTGTACTTTCTCCCTGTCCGTCTGTCTGATCTCTCATCCCCTGCCTATTGATTGGTCTCCGTCCGTGTCCATCGCTATCTCTTACTCCTCGTGTGTTTTTATCTTTCTTTCACTGACCTGCCACTCTCCCTCTACAGGACCGAAAGATGCTGTCCACAGCCCAGCAGATGCTGCAGGATAGTAGGACCAAGATCGAGCTTCTGCGCATGCAGATTGTTAAAGTAACTCAGGCCAGAGAGGGCGAGCGCGAGGCCTCAGAAACAGACGGTGAGAGCAGACAACCAAAGACTCTCTCCTTTAGTTCTACATTACAGTGTCCATTACAATAAAAAGCCCCAGAAGAGGCAGAATTTGATGAAACACAACTTCTACAAGGTGGAATTTGTCACTTGTCTCTTGAAAGCCAATCGCTGGTATTTCTTTACACCATGTTCAGTCAAGAACGTATGTTTAAATGCTAAAAATGCACTGAGGGCCTTGTAATATTTTAAAAGGAGCATGCCGCTTGAGCGTACTGCTGTCACTCCTACGTTTATCTGTTTGTTTGTTTTCCATCAGCTTTTTGTATTCCACTTCAGTGATGGATTTGGAGGATGTTGGTACTTCATGTATATTTTTGAAAATTTGCTCATTTATTTATTTATTTATTTATTGGATCGGCACATTGTGTGTTAATCTAAAGCTGGTACTGATTTTTCTGCTCAATTTTGAAACCACAGCCAAAAATCACACACTGTAAAAAAAAAAGCTTTGGTAGTAGGTTGTGGTATTAAAAAGAATAATTGGACATTTCCACTATAATATGGAGTGCCTGTTTCTGTTTTGACTCCATTTTCCACACAAGATCGGATTGTGCTGGTAATTTTCTTCAATCACAGGTCTATCATAAGAGGATCTTCATTAGCTCACCTGACCATGAGGCCGATGAGCTGTTCTGTGGCATGGTGTCCGTCTGCCATCCACAATTCAGTTAAATCGTATGTCCTCAGTCACTTCTCTACGGGTTTCTGTTCCAATTGTTTTGCTTGAAAGAACTCCTCACTCTGCACAAAACTTCGTCTTTTTTTCCAGGCCCTTCACTAGAATTGTATCTCCTCTCTTTTTCATCTGATTCTAGTTCTGATCGATGTTTTGGGTAGATCTTCCCATGAGGAACAAAACCTTGTTTTTGTTTTTCTTGTTGTAAACAATTTGTTTCCAGCTTTTGTTTATTTTCAGTTAAATTGTATCTCCTTCAGTTCTCAATGGATTTCAGTTCTGATTTGTTTTGGTTGAAAGAACTAGTGATTCTGCACAACACCTGGTTGTTGTATTGTCAAATTTTTGCAAACACACTGCTCATTAGGTCAACTTCACAAATTTTTGGACTTCTCGTTAGAATTATCTCTCGCAGTTCTCACCTGATTTTAGTTCTGATTGATGTTTTGGGTAGATCTTCCCTCGGGAACAAAACTTGGTCATTTATTTGTTTGGTTTTCTTGTTGTAAACAATTTGTTTCCAAGTTGGCTTATTTTCAGTTAAATCGTGTCTCCTCCCTCAGTTTTCAATGGATTTTGGTTCTGATTGTTTTATTTGAAATAACTAGGTCTTCTGTGTAACACTTGGTCATTGTCTTGTCAATTTTTGCTAACAAATTGGTAATTATGCCAACTTAATTTTTTCTTCGTATAGATAATCGTATGGGGCGGAGTAAAATTAAGGATTAATTTCACCAGTGATTTGCGACTCGGGCAACTTCAAAACTTCGAAATCACAAGTGAAATTGATCCTTAATCTTACGAGAAGCCATATAATTACTTGTTTATAATATATAGGGCCGAATTCATACTTCAGAAGCCATTCAAGTTCACAACATTGGTTCAGAAAACCTGAATGACAATCAGAGCGCAAGAATATCTTGCACATTTGAATCAGTTTCTAAAGCATCTTTCATCATGACACGGCGACACAACCCGAGGATTTACATCTTTCAGGATTGATCCTGAATATTTCTCTTGTCTCAGATGCTGATCCAATGCTGCCTGCATTACTTTAAGAGCGTCTGGTTCGTAGTCCCCCCCATTTTCTTTCCTCATAAAACTGCGATAGCACCTTGTCTAACTTGCAGCATTCATATGCCACTAGTCATTTATTTGTCTTTCTGCAGCCCATTTCTTAAACACGGAAAGGCAAAATTCGTACTTTTTGTATTTTCATTTTTGCTTGTAGCTTTCAATTGGTTTATCATTTCTTCGTCAAATATAGCGAAACGTGGCATAGCAGTCAGCCGTTTTGTTGACAATTTGCTAATTTTTGTAACCGTAACCAAGGAATGAACTTGCCAATAGCACTTCAGAAATATGGCCCCATGTTAAGGAAAAACGCCCTCCTTGATTGACCAATCAGAATTGAGTAATTTGGCCCTCTGTATTATAATGACTAGACTTGTATCTCCTCTCATTTATCATGCAAATTCAGTCCTGATCGATGTTTTGGGTAGATCTTCCCATGGGGAACAAAATTTGGTTCTTCTGTTGATTTTTCCTTTTGTAAACAATTTGTCGTGGATGTTGGTCCTCTGTCACATTTCAATTCTGTTTGTTTCGGTAGTCATGGTTATTTTCATGGCAGGTCAGACGAGTTACTACATCCTTGACGTTCTGGTTGTATAATCTGACCTGGAGAACATGTTCTCACGTAGTCAGTTATAGAATATTAGCCAAGACTTTATTGAGATCATCTTGTACAGTGTGACAAGGAGTTATATTAAAGTCTGTTGAAATTTATACAGAGGAAAAAAGAAAAAGGACTGTTTGTGTTCTCAGGTCGGCCTTCAGAGACCATCAGCCCCCTGGAGCTGAGAATGGAAGAGCTTCGGCACCACCTGAGGATTGAGGCTGCAGTGGCCGAAGGGGCCAAGAACGTGGTGAGGCAGCTTGGAGGCCGCCGAGTGCAAGATCGCCGCGCGTTGGCTGAGGTGTGATCTATCTTCTGGAAATTTTAGGTCTTTTTTTTTTTTTTTTATGTTCAGTTAAGGAGAGTTAAAATTCTTGCATGCAGTTATATTTTGTATGTTGTAAAAAAAAAATCCCCCCCCTGGTTCTCTTTATGTAATTTTATAAGGCTATTTGTGAGTAACTGGTTGTATTGAACCTTCAGGATATTTCCATAGGATGATGTTTATCACACTAGGATTAAGAGCTACTCTTCCTAATCCCAGGCACATTTACTGGCTAGAGTTGTTAGTCCTGTGAGGCTTAATGAGCCGCCTGCATGACGTTTCCTTCATCAGGACATAATTTCTTAGATCCTGCAGACCATGTAAAAAAAATTGGATAATCATTATAAACATGTATGTAAACACTTTGCAGTGCTTTCCACATTTTATGGTGGCTTTGCTGCTAATATTACATGTCCTGTAGTTGATCCTGCCACATGCTGAGCGTTAAGGGTGTGTGTGTGTGTGTGTGTGTGTGTGTGTGTGTGTGTGTGTGTGTGTGTGTTACAAGTTCTTAAAAATCTTACTCAGTGTTCCAATATGGTTTTTTTTTTTTAATATATAGTTTAGTTACTTCTGTTTTTTAGAAAGTGAACATGGTAATACATTTTTGTGTCATGCTTTTTGTTTCTTTTTTTTAATTTCACCTGTTTCTTTGGAGTCGGTGCTGCAGTTAAATATTTAAATGTCCTTCAGGCTCAAGCTCGTCTGCAGGAGTCCTCTCAGAAGCTGGATCTTCTGCGTCTCTCTCTAGAGCGGAGGCTCATGGAGCTTCCTCCAGATCACCCCAAATTGTCTGACATTAAAGAGGAGTTGACTGTGGGAACCTCACCCAACCTGAACATGCAGAGGGACCGCCAGCGCTCTTCATCTGCCTCCTCATCTTCGTTCTTCAAACCTGCCAGTCTTACAGGTTATTTAAATCCTTCATAAAGTTCTCTCATGCATTTGATTAGCCATCTCTCTCTATAGACATGCAGTTTATGGAACGTAATTCCCAGATGCTCTTGTGTAAATGAATCTCCACACCATCTCCATATTTAAAGATGTTTCAGCATGGTGTCATTATTCGGAACGATCACACCTGTACAAAAAGTCTGATGAGACTCATTCCAGCTGTTTGACTTTTGATTTGAGAATTTCAAATATAACGCAAGTAAATACTAGAGGAGTATCGGATGTTGTTTTTACTGTGATTCATTGCAGATATTTGTATGATTGTGACTTTGCGTGCGGCTGTATTTGCTGAGCATGGTTTTATGTGCGTTTGTGTAGGTCGGCTGGAAGTCAGATTAATGGGCTGTCAGGATCTGTTGGAATCTGTGCCAGGCCGCTGTCGCGTGGCTTGTGCTTCCTCCTCCCCCAGCAGCCCCTCTGAAGCCAAGTCCCTGAGAATGAGGACCGGCCTGTCCACACGCAGCACCAATGGCAAGATGGCCAAAACCGATGAACTGTCCAGTAGGTCCCATTATCATTATGATTACAAGCACATCAAGGCATAAACTGAGCAGTTTAAGATGTATAACCTCATAGAGAACATATGATGGAATAGATTATCTGACCTTTTTATTGTTGCTAGAATCAGATTAAGCTACTGTGGTGGTACGGCGTTGGTTTTCAGGGATTTTTGCTTGCGAGGGAAAAAACCGTGTTTTTGTGTGCATTTTTACCACAGTGGAAATCAGTGCAGTGCTGAAAGTAGATAACCGGATGGTGGGTCGAACACACTGGCGGCCTGTGGGCAAAGAAGCCTGGGACCAAAGCTTCAGCATCGAACTGGAGAGGGTCTGTGACGCATACATTGGGTTTGATTTATCTTTATTTATTTCCTTTTTTTTTTTTTTTGTAATTTTTTATTTTGATTGGAAAAGGCATTTACAAGCAGACATCAGCACAGGAATACAGGATCAATGTTTTCCATAGGTCTTTTCCATTTTTCTTTTTTATACCTGAGGTTCATTCAGTAAACCTCAGACTAACAGTCTTAACACAACTAAGAACAATAATGTGAGGGAGCTTACTTATTCTAGTTTCCATCAACAAGGAAGTGTGAAATAAATGAAGAGAAATTAAATAAATAAAAATAGTAATAAAAAAAGGGAAAACACATATATGCATACATACACATACATACTTACATACACATATACTTCAGGGGACTATACAAAATCTGCGCGAGTTGGGGTTATGAATTCAATCCACTTTTCCCAAATTTGGTAAAACTTAACTTTTTGGGTCCTCAAACAATAAGTCAACTTTTCCATCTTAAATATTTCCAGAATTGTTCCATGCCAATCACTAATTGTAGGTGAAGTTGGATTTAACCACTTTCTGGTGATGGATTTTTTACTTGCAGCTAAAAGGGCCTGAAGCAGCTTTATGTCTCTCCTGGATCTTATGCACATAACACGACCCAAATACAGATTTTCAAAGTTAAATGGAATTTGACACTTGAACACTGTAATTAATGTGTTATGAATGTCACTCCAGTATTGGTTCAATTTGGGGCATCCCCAGAAAACATGAAAATGGTTAGCCTCTGGGGAGCCACATTGTCTCCAACAGTTTGAGTTTGCATTCTTATATTTTTCTTGACATGGGGTTTTAAAATATCTTATAACATTTTTCCAACAGTGTTCCCGCCAGTCCGTTGAGTTGGTTGAAGACCACTGAAAAATGCAGATTTCCCTCCAATCCTCTTCAGACAGCCTCATTCCTGCCTCTTTTTCCCATTTTTCTTTAATATGAAATGTATTTTCATTAGTAACATGAAACAGCGAATCATATAATCTAGAAATGCTTTTCTTCAAGGTTGAACTGAAGGCTGATTTCAAGATTTTGTAGAATGCTAGTTCTGCTGCTGATAAGTCTGTCGTTCTGCATTTCCGGTTGAAATAGTCACGAATTTGGAGAAATCTGAAAAAGTCATTTTGTTGTAGATCATGTTTGTTCTTTAAACATTGAAAACTTTGTATTGTGCCTTTATGTGTGAAGGAGAGGTAGGTCGTAAGACCCTTTTCGACCCAGGATTCGAATCTTTTGTCTCCCCTATTGGGTAGAAATTCTGTGTCATAGGCACACCATCTAAATAGTCTTAGCATCTTCTGGATTCCACATGCCTTAACTACCTTCTGCCATACTTTCAGTGTTTGATTGATCCAGGGGTTATTAATATTTTCCAATTTAGCTGCCAGTCCTCTATCAGCAATTGTGGCTTCAAGGGGGAACATAGGGGTCATACTAGATTCTAATTCTTTCCACCTAGCCCTATATTCCCCATTGCACCAGTGTAGTAAGGGAATAAGTTGTGAGGCATAGTAATAGTGTCTTAGGCAAGGAAGAGCCATCCCACCGCTCTCCTTTCTTAGCTGTAAAGTGGTAAACCGAATCCGTGGTTTCTTTCCCTGCCAAATGAAACGAGAAATCCATTTATCCCATTCTCTGAATTGATTGTCGCTCACCTCTACTGGTAGAGTCCTAAAAATATATAATAGACGGGGGAGGATATTCATTTTGACTGCACTTATCCTTGAATTCACACTGAGAAAAGGGATGAGGCTCCACATGTGCATGTCCGATTTTATTTTTGAGGACAATGGTTCGTAATTGGCTTGTGATAGTTTTGAGAGATCCTTGGTCAAGTTAATGCCTAAATATCTTATTGAATTGGCTTCCCATTTGAGATTAAATTTATCCTTTAAATTTCTTGGGGCACTACAATTTAAAGTCATGACCTGTGTTTTTAAAATGTTAAGCTTATAACCTGATAATTTCGCAAAATCCTCCAGTAATGTTGTCAAACCTATAAATGATTTCTCAGGTTCCTCCATGAACACCAAAACATCATCCGCGAACATCGCTACTCTTTGTTCGATCCCTGCTATATTAATACCCCTGACAGCTTCATTTTGTCTTATCAATTGGCCCAGGGGTTCGATAAACAACGCAAAGAGTAGAGGGGAAATCGGACATCCCTGTCTCGTACCCCTCTCCAAGATAAAGGAATCGGAGAGGTCTCCATTAATTTTTATTCGAGCCAAGGGTTTATTGTAGAGAGACTGTATTGTTTTAATAAATTTATCTTGAAGGCCAAATTTTCCCATCACTTTATACAGAAATATCCATCGAACTGAATCGAAGGCTTTCTCAGCATCTAATCCCACTAACAATGCTTTAGTTTTGTTTTTGTCTATCTGGTCTAGTATGTGTAGTGTTCTCCTTATGTTATCCAGAGTTTGTCTCTGCTGGATGAAACCAGTTTGATCTAAGTGGATTAGATCAGGTAAAATTGTTTCTAATCTGCGAGCTAAAATGGATGTAAATAATTTATAATCTAGATTAAGAACACTAATAGGACGGTAATTACTACACTCTTGCCTGTCTTTGCCCTCTTTCGGAATGACTGAGATGGTTGCTTCTCGCCAGGAAGGTGGTATTTCTCCTTTCTGTAAGACCCAATTAAACGAGTTAAGTAATAGTGGGGATAATTCTGGCTTAAAGGACTTGTACCACTCGGCAGTGAAGCCATCTGGCCCTGGAGACTTTCCAACTTTCAACTTAGAAATAGCCAAATTTAATTCGGTGACTGATATTGGTTGAATTAATTTTTCATTTTGTGGTTTTGAGACTTTAGGTAAGTTTAGAGAATTTAGGAAGGCTTCGATTTGTGTTTCGTCAGAGGCCTGAGGTTGAGAGTATAATGATCTGTAAAACATTTCGAAACTCTCTTGAATTTTCCCCAACTTAGTTTCAACAACCTCTGTTTTCGGGTTCTTTATTTTATAAATTGTGCTATCCACCTGTTGTTTACGTAATTTGTATGCTAGGAGTTTTGCCGATTTCCCCCCCACTTCATAATTCCTTTGTTTAAGGAAGACCATCTTCTTCTGGGTTTCTTGTGTATAAATATCATCAATTTCACTCTGTAGTTTTTTAATTTCCTCTTTCAAGATTGAACTATTTTTTTTACTATTAGAAACTTGTAACTGTTTTAATTTCCCCTGGAGGTCAGAGAGTCTTTGACCCTTAAGTTTCTTCAAGTGTGTGGTAATGGATATAATTTTCCCTCTCAATACGGCCTTTAATGTGTCCCACAGGATTGTAGGCGATACCTCCCCTGAGTCGTTAAGTTCTAGATAATCTTGAATTTCCTCTCTTAATTTCTCTCTGATTTTTGGATCATTAAGAATGTTCGAGTTCAACCTCCAGAGATTTTTCTTGATTTTCCCTCCAAGTATTATGGACATAGTTATCGGGCTATGATCTGACAGGTCAATTGTCTTTATATTGCAATCCTTAATTTTAAATTTATCTACACTAAACACAAAGAAGTAGTCTAGTCTTGAATAGACAGAGTGAGAAGATGAGAAATGTGTGTAGTCTCTACTGGTGGAGTGTAACTCCCTCCATACATCTATTATGCCCAACTCACTCATTAGTAATTTCACTCTCTTAATTAAAGGTTTGTTCTGAGTAGTTACTCTGGATGAGTCCAGTGCAGGGTTCAGCCTGATATTAAAATCACCCCCGCAGATTACCACACCCTGCGAGTTTACCATTAAATCAAAAATACGTTTGTAAAATACCCATTCACTTGCTGGGGGAGCATACACATTTATTAATGTTATTTCATTCCCCTCTATCCTCCCTGTGGTTTTCACAAATCTCCCTTCCTCATCCTGGATCTCAGATATGTGTTCATAGTTAAGTGTATTTGATATCAGAGTGGCTACTCCTCTTTTGCGGCCTGGCGTATATGAAGAGAAAAAAACATACCGGAAACCCATTCTTTTTAATTTGGCGTGTTCAGATTGATTCATGTGTGTTTCCTGGAGGAAAGCTATCTGAGCTTTTTCCTTTTTTAACTTTGATAAAATTTTACTTCTCTTAATTGGATTTAACACCCCATTTACATTAAAAGAAATTATTTTCACAGATTCTCCCTGCATTTTGTACTAACTAAAGATCAAGTAGTCATTTTTCCCTCCTGATGCATAAGTAAGCAGTCCCTTCACAGTAGAAAAGCAGAACCAAAAAACATAGAACACAGAACAGATATTATGAACTTGAAACATGTTTACCCCTGGCCAAGCTTCCAAAACTGGGGCCAACTTGCTGCCCCGTTTAAAACCTGAGGGATAACCTCTATTTCCAAACAGGATTAGGGGGCCCTCTATTGTGATAACTTTAGTGTTTTGTTTTTCCCTTCCCTTGTTGTCCCGACCATTTAGTTATGAAATAAACCGCCATACCTCATCAAACACATTTGTTCTTATCATCAACCCCTCGGGCCGGTCTAAATTCTTTCAGACAGTATTTCAGTTTTTAAACTAACCATTGTCCTCTGATGGTGTGTGTCTGAATGCTTGCAGCTTTCCCTTGTAGCTTGGTGGTGCTTTGCCGGGTCGAGCTGTGCGCTGTGGTCGTGCTGGCTGCCACGTCCATCGCTGAATCCTCTCCATCAGTGATTTCGGCTGGGTGATGACTTTCACCGGGAAGCCCCGTCCCGCTAGCTCCGCCGTTGCCTCCTCTACCGTCTCGTATATTGTTGTCCCGTCTTCATAGAAAACTCTCAGCCGGGCTGGGTAGAGGGTTTGAAACTTTATGTTGCGCTCCTTCAGGAGCCTTCTTACCTCCGCATACTCCCTCCGTTTAGCGAGGATCCCCGGTGCGTAGTCGTGGTCAATGTTAATCTTGCAGTTTTCCCACGTGAAGCCTTTCATTTGCCATGCCAATTTGATGATCTCTTCTTTCATCCTAAAACTGAGAAATTTGACCAAGATAGATCTCGGCTGAGCGCCTGCCGGTGGACGCGATGCCAGCGCCCGGTGCGCTCTCTCTATTTGCATGTCTCTGGAGCCGGGGATAGAGAGGTTTTCTCTAAGCAGCTTCTCCACGAAGAGGATCATTGATCCCGGGCCACCTTCAGCTCCTTCAGGGACTCCATATATCCTCACATTTTCTCTCCGTGAGCGCCCTTCCTGATCCGTTAACTTTGCCTGGAGCTGCTCTTGTAATTTCAGCATTTCGGCTAATACCCGTTCAGTGTTTTGCACTCTTTCCTCGTTCTCCCCTATCCGCGTTTCAGCTTCATCCAGTCTCGAGTTGATTTTTGCGAACTCTCCCTTGATATCGTCAAGCTGTTGTTTGTTTTCTTGTTTAAAGTCGCGCAAAACTTTCAGAATCAGAGTCAGATTCACCGGCTCATCATCTTTGACCATTTGGCCGACATCTTGGCTAGCCGTGGAGGAGCTAGCATTAGCTCCTTCTTCTAGCTGAACTTCGCTGTCTTTTTCAGCACTCGAGGCGGTTTGTTTTTTGTTTTGGTTTTTAGGCGGCATCTTAGCCCTCTTCTAGAATTACAAATATAGACCGAACACTTCTATAATTCCAACTTTGGGGCTGTTTTATTTCGCGTTGGTCGGGAAGTTTCTGCCTAAGCTGCCATCACTCGGTGACCCGGAAACAGTCCTCAATGACTCTTTTACTTTGTTATTTTATGCCTTTTTTATACAACTTTGGAGCTTTGCTTAGAATCATTGTCTTGCTGGAAGACTTAGTTGCAACCAAATTTTAACTTTGTGTCTGATGTCTTGAGATGTTGCATCAATATTTGTACATAATCCTCCTTCCTCATGATGCTATCTATTTTTCTGAAGTGCACCATTCCCTTTTCCAGCAAAACAAGCCCATAATATGATGCTGCCACCACCATGCTTCACAGCTGGGATGATGCTCTTAAGATTAAAAAGTCTCACCCTCTTCCCTCCATACATTGCTTGGCCAAAAACAGTTCAATTTTTGTTTCATCTGACCTGAGAATACCCCTCCACAAGGCTGGTGATCACCTGTAAACTTCACTGTTTTTTTGATGCTGGTCTTGGAATAAAGGCATCTTCCTTGCCTGACAGCCTTTCAGGCCATGTTGATGTAAGACTATCTTAATGGCGGATGTAGATACTTTGGTACCTGATGCCTTCAACTCCTTCACCAGTTCCCTTGTTGTTGTTTTGGGGTTCAGTTGAACCTTTCAAACAAAAAGTTTGTTCATCTCTCAGAGTTAATTTGCGCCTGAATGATGCTATATGTGGTCTCAAGATTTTTTGTATTTTGCATACATTTGCTTGTACAGATGCCTGTGGTACCTTCAGTTGCTTTGAAATTGCTCCTAAGGGGGAACCAGACTTGTGGAGGTCCACAATGTTTTTTTTTTTTTTTGCCTTGACAGAGTGACAGGTATTTTCCCAAGGTGTCAAGGGTAAAATGGCACTGGCTCTAAATACAGCCAAAGGTGCACTCCTGATTAACTCCTGATTATGACAAATTCACTTCTAAAAGTCTCATCTCATCTCATTATCTCTAGCTGCTTTATCCTGTTCTACAGGGTCGCAGGCAAGCTGGAGCCTATCCCA
>JAPEKO010000021.1:18465298-18478024 GCA_027576075.1 Cathorops hypophthalmus
GTGCTGATTGACTAACAATAAGTGTGTGTGTGTGTGTGTGTGTGTGTGTGTGTGTGTGTGTGTGTGTGTGTGTGAGAGAGATGTAATGTGCTTGTTGCATTACATTATTTACCATCGCATCTGTACCACCTTCAGACTCCACAACAGCTTCTTCCCTGAGGAAAGCAGAACATTCAACATGCTGCTGTGTATTTATTCTCCTGTGTATTTATTGTACTATAATTGTCTCACATTGCTCTATATGTGCACGTTATGTAGTTCTGTATATTATTTATACTTTATTGTCATGTATTGCACCATAGTCTTGGAAAAATGACATTTCATTCCAATGTATTCTATATAAGGTATTTAGAGGAATGGCAACAAAATCCATTTGACTTAACTTTTTTGGTTGCTGGTTTAAGTCCTTTGATAACTCTGGTGTGTTTGTTGTGATGGTTCTCATGTAGGATAACTGTGAGCGTACAGAGAACTCTCTCAGCCTGTGGGTGAATGAAGCTAAAGATCTCCCACCAAAAAAGCGCTACTACTGTGAGATTCATCTTGATGGTACGCTGTTCGCTCGCACCAGCAGTCGGGCTGTGGGTAAATCATCATCAGTCCCTGGGAATGATGGCGGGTCAAGCACTGTGGGCGTATCTTCTGGAGGAAGTGGAAGCGTAGGGGGTTGCCAGCTGTTTTGGGGTGAGCTTTTTGAGCTTGATAACCTCCCCCCTGTCACACAGATCACACTGCACCTGTTCCGTGATGATGACCCCAAGAAGAAGCGTCACTCAAAGGACGAGTGCATTTCTTACCCTCTGGGCAGCGTCGCTCTGTCTCTGGCCAACATTAAAGGACGAATATTTCAGGAGAAATGGTATCCAATCATTCCCTTCAAACCTCCTGGTACAAGCGGGGTGAAGGAACAGCTTGGGCCACAGGCGTGTGTCCGGGTGAAGGCACGATTCCAAAACCTGCAGGTGCTGCCAATCGAGAGATATAAGGAGTTTGCAGAGTATGTGACACTGGGGTATGTGGAGATGTGCAGCAACCTGGAACCTCTACTGAACGTCAGAGATAAAGAGGAGCTGGCTGGAGCACTTGTCCATGTCCTACAGAGCATTGGAAAGGCCAAGGTCTGTACCCCCAGACACGATAATGTTCTCATCATTAATGCTTATAGAATAGAATAGACTTTTATTGTCATTGCACAGTGGGGTACAATGAAATTGTAGGAACTCTACCCAAAACAGTGGACAGAAACAAATAATAGAATAAATATTTGAAAAATAGTAAAATAAATAAAGAACACAACATATAAAAATAGGTGGCATTTTCAAATGTGCAATACGAAGTTAAAACAAATTCTAAACAAATTTACAAAAATGTATGTGTGCATTTGTGTTGCAGTGATCACCCTACCTGTTCAGTGCTGAAGAATCAGATAGACTTGAAAACATACAAGCATCATTTCTACTAAAGAGAAATATATAAAAATGTATTTGCTTATTCATAATGTGTGTGCAGGATTAAAGTGTTTACTTGGTTGAAATTAAAACTTTGAAAAAAAAAAAAAAAGGGTTAGTTCATAATCAGAACAGCAAATAAACTAAGATTAAAACCAGGGTAAGCCACATGGGGAACAAATGGGTGTGGGGAACTCAGGAACCATCAGAGACTTGGAAGAAGAAGAACTTTATTTATCACACATACACTTAAGCACAGTGAAATTCCTCTCTGCATTTAACCCATCTGAAGCAGTGAATATACACATGTGCACACACACATACCCAGAGCAGTGGGCAGCTATGCTACAGTGCCCAGCGAGCAGTTGGGGGTTAGGTGCCTTGTTCAAGTTAACTTAAACTGCATGTCTTTGGACTGTGGAGGAAACTGGGGCACCCAGAGGAAACCCATGCAGACACAGAGAGAACATACAAACTCCACAAAGAAAGGCCACTGCCAGCCACTGGGCTTAAACCCAGAACCTTCTTGCTGTGAGGCGACAGTGTTAACCACTACACCACTGTGTCTTGTAAAGAAGGTACAAAAAGAACTGAACTCCTAGACAAGAAAGTTCTAGTTCCAAATGTACAAGTGACAAAATAACACCTTGTGTAATATTCTGTTAATGTAACAACAATCAGCAAACAGTCAAAGAAAATAAGCTAACCATACAAATGAGCTGAAAAAAAAAAAAAAAAGAAAAAGCCCTAACAGCGAACAGTAAGTCATCATGACCAGGCTAAACAGTGCACAGCCTGTTTTGGTCAAGACAGCTAAGACAGCTACATGATTACACAGTGGGCAGGGAAGCAGGGGAGAGGTGCAGCCTGAAGAGGTGAGTCTACAGTTTGCACTTGAAGGTGGTCAGGGAGTCTGCAGTTCTGACCTCGATAGGAAGGTCATTCCACCAACAGGGAACAAGGACAGATAGCAGTCTTGAGCAGGCTATGCAGGAACAGAGAGGAGAAGGGGCCAGGTGACCAGTAGTCACGGAACATAGGGATCTGGCTGGCATATAGGGTCAGATCAGTCTCTGGAGGTATGCTGGATCTGACCCCTTGACTGCTTGGTAAGCTAACACCAATGTCTTAAATTTGATGCAAGCTGTGACAGGCAGCCAGTGAAGGGCAGCAAGCAGAGGAGTAGCATGGGAGGAATGATAGAGGTTGTTGACCAGGCAGGCTGCAGTGTTCTGGATGAGCTTCAGGGGTCTGGTGGCAGATGTGGGGAGACTGGTGAGGAAAGACTTGTAGTTGTCCAAGCGGGAGAGAACAGCGCTTGGACCAGGAGCTGAGTAGAGTAGGTGGTGAGGAAGGAGCAGATCCTTCAAATACCATAAATGAAGAATCTGTATGTCCAGGTCACTGCAGTGAAGTTTGTCAAAGATGAGAATATGAGGACGCTATGGTGACAGAAGAAGAAGAAGAACTTTATTCATCGCACACTTGTGAAATTCCTCTTTGCATTTAACCCATCTGAAGCAGTGAACACACACATGCACACATGTGAGTAATGAGCACACACACATACCCAGAGCAGTGGGCAGCCATGCTAATAGCACCTGGGGAGCAGTTGGGAGTTAGATGCCTCGCTCAAGGGCACCTCAGCCCAAGGCCATCCCATAATAACCTAACTGCATGTCTTTGAACCGTGGGGGAAACCGGAGCACCTGGAGGAAACCCACGCAGACACAGGGAGAACATGCAAACTCCACACAGAAAGGCCCCTGCCGGGCTCAAACCCAGAACCTTCTTGCTATGAGGCAACTGTGCTAATCACTACACCACCATGGACAGGACAGGAGAAGAAGGCAAACAGGTTAAGGCAGTGTGATACTTTGGGCACTGTTCTGCTGAGAAACATTGGGTCCTGGCATTCTTGTGGATGTTACTTTGACAAGTACCACCTACCTAAACATTTCTGCAGACCAAGTAAGCCCCTTAATTGCAAAGGTATTCCCTTATGGCAGTGGCCTCTTCCAGCAGGATAATATGCCCTGCTGCACTGCAATAATTGTTCAGTAATGGTTTGAGGAATATAATAAAGATTTCAAGATGCTGACTTGGCTTCCAAATTCCCCATATCTCAAAGCAATCAATCATTTGTGGTATGTGCTGGACAAACAAGTCCGATCCATGGAAGCCCCACTTTGCAATTTACAGGACTTAAAGGATCTGCTGCTAATATCTTGGTGCCAGATACCACAGCACACCTTCAGAGGTCTTGTTGAGCACATGCCAGAACGTGATGATTTGCAAATCATAGAAACCCTATATTTAATTGAAAATAGTACAAAGACAACATACAAAATGTTGAAACTGAGAAATCTTATTTTTGAAAAAATATCTACTCATTTTGAATTTGATGCCAGCAGCACATTTGAAAAAAATGTTGGGACAGGAGAAACAAAAGAATGGAAAAGTCAATGTTAAAAAAAAAAAAGTCTAACTAGCAACAGGTCAATAATGTGATTGGATACAAGAAGAACATCCTAAAAAGGATGAGTCTCTCAGAAGTAAAGAATATAAAATATAAAGAATAAAACCAGAAATAACATAAAATAGAAAGAATCAAGAAACATATCTGCAAGGTATTCACAGATAACGACCTAAAAATAACCATCGAAGCAAATACAAAGATCGTTAATTTCCTCAATGTCACATTGAACCTTTAAACCATACTGAACAAAGGAACTTAACAACATACTCAAAACCTAACAACACCCCGCTCTATGTACATCATGGCAGAAATATCATGGGATATTCCTAATGCTGTCTATCATTAGGAATATCCCATGAACAATCAACAAAAAGCTCAAAGAAATATCATCAAACAGAGAATCCTTTGACAGAGTATTGCCCCAATATCAACAAACATTAGAAAAAAGCGAATATGACTATTGTCTAAATTACAACACAGCCGACAACCAAACATGTGCTGAGGGTAATAAAAGAAAAAGACATAGAACCATCATATGGTATAACCCACCCTTTAGTATGACTAACACTACTAACATGGGAAAAAAAATTGTAAATATCATGAAAGAATGCTTCAAGAATGTGTGTATAGATATATTTTGCAATGCGCTGGGACACATCTTCAGTGATGTTCCTGGGTCACTGGGTGTTTCAGGTCTTTCAACATCAGACACCCTCACTCAGGTGACCTAGTCGGGGCTGATCAGACCCCGACTTGTGTCCCAGCAGCATTAGCCCACGTTTCGGACCTTTTAATCTAAATCCACCTAGAGGCTCTCTCTGCAGCCTCTTTGGTGGACTTGATAGCTCTCCTTTTCCTAACTCCTGTGATACCAAAGAGGGTATAGGTCTTGCATAGGGAGTGGGCTGCAAAGCGTCAACATCCCACCTCTATTTGCTCACTGCAGGCTTTCCAGCCTTTCCTCCAGCATTCCTCTACCAGCTCGTGGTATTTGAGCTGCTTGTGCTCATTGGCCTCTTCCATGCAGTCCTCCCAAGGGACTGTTAATTCCAATAGGAGGACTTGCTTCGAAGAGGCAGATGTCAATACCACATCTGGTCTCAAGGAGGTTGTTGTCACATACTCTGGGAACTTAAGCTGCCTGCCCAAGTCAACCCGCAGTTCCCAGTCTGATGCCGATGAGAGCAGGCTGGTTGCCGGTGTTGGCTGTGACTGTGCTCGTGGCAGTACTGTTTCATGAACAGTACTGACCTCTGGCCATGGATGCATTTGTTGTTGGCCACTGCAGTGGAGATGGTCTTGGCCACTGTCTTCAGCACCTGGTTGTGACACCAGGAGTAGCTACCTCCTCCGAGGGCTGCTGGGCAGCTGCAGAGGATGTGTTCAAGTGTGCCCCTTCCTGGGCAGAGAGGACATGTTGGAAGGTCACTCTTTCCACAGGTGTGCAGGTTGGCTGGGCTGGGTAGCATGTCGTACAGAGCCTGGACCATGAACTTGATGCACTGTGGCTCTGCCTTCCAGATGTCATTCCAAGTCAGTTTCCTCTCCAGTGTTCCTTCCCACTTTGTTGATGCTATCCTGCTGGTCCTCACCTCCTCAACCCCTGCCTGCACCTCCTCCAGGACAAGATGGCATCTGACCTTTCTGTGGGCAAGGTCACAGCGGGACTGAGCGATGCCCTCCAGCCCTGCTCGTCCGACAGCCACTGAGCCCAATAGAGCCCTGTGTCTTAGTCGGGATTCCACCAGCTCCAGCCCCTCTTGAACTCTGAACTTCCTGCCCATCCTTACCATAATGCCTGCTGCTGCAACTCTGGAGTCACTGGATTCTCGATAGGCTAGTGCCTCTCTTGTGTGGAAGACTCTGAATTCCTCATCCAGGCTACTGAAAGGAACCTGAAGTTTATTGCTCTTCCCATACAGTGCTGTGCTAGTAAGACTATGTGGCAGGCCCAGCCATCTTCGGAGGTAGGAGCTGAGCTTTCTCTCCAGGGTCTCCACAGTGGTCATAGTCACCTCATACACCAACAGTGGCCAGAAGATGTGGGGCAGAATGCCATGTTGGTATAACCATGCCTTGAACCTTCTGGGAAGGCCAGACGTGTCCACTGCAGAAAACCATGCTTCAAGCTTCTTGATGGTAATTTGGACTGCTGTGTCTCTGAGGCTGCTGTTGAAAACCTTTCCCAGGCTTGTGACTGGTTTTTCAGTGATAGATGGTATTACCACACCGTCCACAAAGAAGCGAAACTTGTCCACCACTTCCCCTCTCTTCAGGACCATGGATCAGGATTTTGCTGGTTTAAAGCTCATCCTAGCCCAGCAGATGAGTTTTCCCAGGCCCTGAAGGATCCACCGGCATCCAGGCACTGATGTGGTGGTCACCATCAAGTCATCCATAAAGGCTCAGATGGGGGTCTTTTGGATTCCAGACTTGGACAGGGGGCCTTTACACTCTGTCTCAGCTGCCTTCACCAACATACTCATGGCAAGGATGAACAGGATAACTGAGATTGTACAGCCAGTAATGATTCCTTTCTCAAGCCACTGCCAATCTGATGTTATGCTCCCTGAAGTCACTCTCAGCCTGAAGTTCCCATAGTAATTCAGGATGAGGTCCTTGATCTTGTCAGGTATGTGGTGTTGGTCCAACGTAGTTTCTACCAACTTGTGGGGAATTGAGTCATATGCATTGGCTAGGTCCAGCCAAAGCACTGCCAGGTCTCCATTCCCCTCACGTGCTTCCCTGATCAGCTGAGTGACCACTCCAGTGTATTCCAGGCAGCCAGGAACTCCAGGAATGCTGCCCTTCTGTACTGAGGTATTGATGTACTTGTTCTTTAGGAGGAAGTCTGTCATCCTTCTGGCGAGGATGCTGAAGACAACCTTTCCCTCCACACTGAGGAGTGAGATGGATCGGAACAGCTCCAGGCTGGTTGAGTTCTCCTCCTTAGGTATCCAGACACCCTCCGCCTGTCTCCACTGGTCTGCGATGGTCCCCCTCCACCAAATCACTCACAGCAACTTCCAGAGGATTCTGAGGAGGCTTGGGCAGTGCTTATACACCTTATAGGGTACTCGACTTGGGCCTGGATTAGAGCTGGCTCTGGCTGCTGTTACCACCTCCTGGACTTCCTTCCGAGTGGGTTTTGAGGTGTTAAACTCTGTTGTAGGGGCTGGCATGTCCAGGAGGGCTCTCAGTAGTCCAAGCTCTTGCTCTGTTTGGGTCACTGAGGGTGTTGTACAGGAAGTTGTCCACTTCCTCCTGGGAGCACTCAAGACGCCCACTTCATTTCTGTCCTAATAACTGCTTTGTGAAGCCAAAAGGGTTAGCTAGGAAGGAACTTCGCTTCCTGGCTCTTTCTCTTCTCCTTCTCCTATGCCATTCAACTCTACACAGGGTCATGAGTTTCTTCTGGCAGGTGTGCCAGAGCTCCGCAAGGGGTGGCTTGTCCTCACCTGCAACTTTGAATTGCTTTGTCAGCATACGCAGCTCTTTCCATAGCTGGTGGATCTTCTCTGCCCTGCGGTTGTTGGTGTAAGTAGGCTTGCTGGACATAAACTCTTCAACTCCAAACCTTTCCACCACAAAGTTTGTAATACTGGTGGTCAGGTACTTGAGTTGGCCTTCTATGCCTCCCTTTGCTATAGAGTTAATGATACTGGATGTATCCTCATCAAACTGTCGCCACAGCTCATGTTTCTTAGCTTGAGGCCACTTGATCTGATGGTTCTGGGCTACTATGCTAGGGGTTGGAGTGCTGCACACCTGGAGGTTCTGGGCTCTGTGAGTTGTCTCCAGGCTGGGCTCCTCCTGCATCTCACCAGGCATTGGTCCTATGTGTTGTGCTGTATTCTCCTGCACCAAGCATTTCTTCTGGCCCTGGTGAATTTTTAGACCTCAATCGTTCTTGCAGATTTTACCACAGATGCATAAGCTTGTCGTTGTCGATAGTCCATTCTCCAAGGTCATCATCATTAGGTCTGTCCTGTTGGGGGTGCTCATCCTTCCCCCCTCTCGGGCTCCCCTGGGGGTGTTTCTCATATAATCTACTAGCAGACAAACTAGCAAAATATAATTTCATTGCCAAACACCAGAGTGGATATTTGAAGAATTTGAAGGAAAATCTGTCAGTGGATGAATGTATTATGCTTTTGGATTTTGCCAAAAACTATTCATTCTGTGTACAGGATTCTGCCCAGGGATACCACTGGGACAACAGCCAATGCACTCTTCATCCATTTGCAGTGTACATTAGAGCAAAGAATGAAGATGGTACAAAAGTAACGAAATGCATCTCTATCTGCATAATAAGTGACTGCCTTAAGCATGATACAGTGGCCGTGCATGCATTCTTAAAAAAGGTTTTACCATATGTATGCCATTTACATCCCCAGCTGAAAAAGGTCATTTACTTCAGTGACGGATCAGCAGCCCAATACAAAAACTATAAAAATTTCACAAATCTAATAAAGCATGCAGACGATTTTGGACTTTTGGCAGAATGGCATTTCTTTGCCACTTCTCATGGTAAATCACCCTGTGATGGTATTGGAGGCACTGTAAAGCGGTCAGCAGCTCGAGCTAGCTTACAGGCAGTCACGAGTGATCACATACTAACCCCATCTGATCTGTTTTTGTGGGCAGAAAAACATATCAAGAACATCCATTTCATCTGGGTTGGTACAGGGGAAGTTATGGAGAGTGGAAAAGCATTGGAGACAAGATTTTCAAGGTCAGCTACTATTCCTGGAACAGGAGACAACCACTCATTTGTTCCAGTCATGTCCAACCAGCTGCAGGTCAGCAGGGTGTCAGGTGGTCCTAGCTGCATTGTGGATATGAGTGGGAATCAGCCACAAGTCATGCATAAAACCCCTGTTAAATCTGCAGTCTCTCTGGCAGATACAATTCCTGGTAAATATATTGTATGTTTGTATGACCGACAGTGGTGGATAGGTAACGTTCGTGCATTATCAGAGGAGGAACAAGATGTACAAGTAACATTTATGCATCCTTATGGTCCATCTCAGACTTACAGCTGGCCCAGGAGAGAGGATAACTGTTGGGTCCCTCAGGTGCCTGTCATGAAAATCATTGATGCCCCACTTCCATCAACTGGCAGACAGTATAAACTTCCATCTGATGTGAAAAAACAAATCAATACACTGTTTAAGCTCTTCAAATAAAGTATTTTTAAGGTTGTTTTTCCTCCGCTGTAGGTTTGTAATTGTATTGTAATATGCCTTAAAACAGCATTTCCGTCTATCATAAAACATGCTGTACTTGATACCTTAATATATTTATGGTTTGGTTTAGGGTGCCAACTTCATATTTTGTGCATTTGCTAAGCAAAAACAAGCTCTTTCCAGTGGTATTGTTTTTATGGTAGACCTTGTCATATATTTGTAATATGCATTTGAATTATAGGCGCAAATGTTGCTTTTTATTTTTGTTTTATTTCTTTTGAACACGTACCTAGTTACCTAAAGAGTACTATAACATGAGAAATAAGAACATTTGAAAGATCTGGTGTGCTTTAATGTGGAGATATGGGACGTCAAAGTTGCTCCAAAGCACATTTTTTTTAAATGATTTTCAGCAAGCCATAACTTGGCAAATATTGAACCGTGAACTTTCTATTTTAGTATTTAAAGGCATTTGGCATTGAAGAACAATCCTTGAAAATTTCATGTATCTTGCATGAATAATTTAAAAGCAATGACTTATGGAATTTAGGTCCCTTTTCTGTAGCACACGTTTCAATAGTGAAATTGGGGCCATGCCCCTTTTTAAAAGCCCCTATATCTCAAACTAATGAAGGTGACAATATTTCCAGAAAGTATGAAGCAAATCTGAGATGGTCGGTGGCGAACATTTTTCTAAATTTGGTGATTTGGGGTGGAATTACTCAGCAGTCAAAGCAAATGCGGTAAAGGGCAATTCACCGAAAGGGAAAGGATGTGGGACGTGAAAGACGTATTTTTGCTCTTGTTAGCGGTTACTTTCCCTTTGTGCCCGGTTTATTTGGGTGAATTTTGACCGATGACTGACTTCACAAGCTACAGACTAATGAGCCTAAACAAACCGAGCAGGTGGGGCTATGGGCTTTCTGTTCAGTAAAAAAGGGAGGAACTGGTGATTATCCAATACTCTTGTGGTGTCGTTCCCCCCCCTTCAGGTTTACCTGTTTGTTGTTGTTGTTGTTTTGGGTTTTACAATAGCTGGCATCCACAGCATGCTGACTGCCGATATTTATTAGTTTGGTCCTGCGTTTCCTTTCCTTCGCAACAATGTCTTTTCTTCTTGCTTTCTGTTACTGTAGTTGGTCTTTCATGTTTCATTTGCACACTCGTGTCTTCCATTTTTTTCTCTCCTGTTTCCAATTTATGTCCCACAATGCCTTGCGTGAACAGGGAAAGCCCACCACGTGATGCATGATGATGTATCTTGAATTGGGTCACGGTGAAGCAGGAAAAAATGGTGGTGAATTTAGGGCCATATGGCTCTAAATTCATTAATTTGTTCTATTTTTAAAAAATAATAAAATTAGAAGTCTGTGATTTTGAATTCAGTAGCTTTCAGTCCACTAAATAAAAATAATTGGGTGTTGGGGGGGGTTCTTTTTATGACATGACATACACTTAACTCTGAAAGGCAGTCTACCTTTTAAATTTAATCTCTGTGGAGCTGAATTGATTTTTGCGTGTGTGATATCTTTCAGGCGTCTCTGACCCGCAGTCCCCCGGTAAAGGGCGAGGGGCAGGGTGAGGGTCTCCTCTTCATCTCGTACGACCGCACTCTGGTCGTGAAGCAGATCTCCAGCGAGGACGTGGCCGACATGCACAGCATCCTCTCCGAATATCACCAGGTACTCTTACTGTGAGACCTGTACTTAATAATGCGAGTTTAAATTTCTCATATGGTTATGACCCTAAAAGAAGAAATGAAAATGTCTGCTTTTGTCTGGAGTGTTGATAGATTTGTGAGGAAGTTGAAAGGTTTTCTTCTGCATAGGAGCCATGTTAATTTGCAACAGAAAATTATCAGTTAATCCAAAGGTTAACTTTAAAAATCATTCTTCCTCAACTTCCTGGGAAAACATTACTTATTGAAAGTTTCCCACACATGGCTGCAGTCTGCTGTCAGTTATTAAGATTGAGACTTGACAGATGTATCGTGTGTACTGTGAATCGTGTTCTTAAAAAGCTAACAGGATGACCGTGAGCCAGCTCAAGTGCTCATGTCCAGAAAAATCATTCATCTGATTTCACAATGTCGATTTTTTTTTTTTTAATCATCGCCTTTCTGGCCTCCAGTAAGGGAAGATGGGGCAACCAAGTATGGTGCATGTGTTACCTTCATAATCTTTCGGTCTGTACGTTTCAATATCACTTCCTGGCTATAGGCAAAGTTCTTATTTTAGTTCCGTACTCCTGATTCTTCCGTCTCGTCGTCTCCTCTGTGATGGTGCAGAAATGAAGCTGTTGATATTGTGAATCTACAAGGAACATCGTATTGTGTTGTGAAGGTCATGTTATTTTCAACGATATCGCAGCACACTTTAGCGCTCGACTCTGAATCTGGTCAGGTGTGCGTGTTATTTTCATGTAACAGCACGGCCTGGACAGTACTTCTGGCTCTAACATGAATGACTAGACATATGATGATAAATCGCAATACAAATTTATGACTGTTCAGATCGATAAAATAAAAAACGAATCATCGTTCTCATCAGTCTACAGGCTCTTAGTTTTTCCTAGCAATAATTGCATCATTCAGCGGGAATGCACGTGACTTCACCCTAGGCGGAAGTAGCACAGCTCTAATGCTACGAAAACAAACCCCAGATCTGAAATTTGTTGTGCTGATAGATTTCCCAAGAAATCGAAGCTCTCTTTTTACACACTGCCAGAAGCTGTAGAAAGAAAATAGAAGCCGTACAAATGTTTAAGAAAAGGCCTATTTGATATTAACTCTTCATTTTTAATAAGTGGAATATTTTTAGCAGAGCCCCATACTTAATAGAATTTGGGAATGCACCGACCTGATTGTTTATGGGTTCTGCAGTTGTATGATATACGTATGTACAAACAGTGAACCACAGGGAACCTGATCACAAGTGCAAGGCAACGTATCTCATAGACTTGACCACCAGACAATGAAATTTGTATCGTTGCACACGAGGGGAAACTTGTGTCCAAGAATCGCAATACGCTTGTGATGGAAAATCGCCTGTCTGTGCCAGGCTTAAGTTGATGACGAATAGGAAAATAAATGTTGCTTGCCTTTTTCTTTCTCTTTAAGTCCCCTGGCGTATAATGTGGGAGGATATTGCTGTTGCTCTGTCTGTAGACACTTTAGTTTCTGGAGCATAACCCAAAAACTATTAGAAATTTTTTTTTCATGAAGCCTCAGTTAAGTGATCAGAGGAGTTGTGCCGTTTGACATTTTGGGTTTTCTGTGATTTAAAAAAAAAAAATACTGTATTTCTATGGCAACCAATTCAATTTAGGAAGATTTGGAGTGGGGTTTCACGTGCGAGCTGGCAGGATATGTCCTCTCCTGATCGTGTGTGTGTGTTTTGGTAATATTGTGAATTGAACCGTCAGTTGAGTGAATCTTTACAAACCTGTGAACGACAGATTAATATTCATGCGCTCCTTCTAATGCATTATTGTTTCTATAGTAACAGCTGGTACACAAGGGCTCGTGCTCTGCCTAATCTCATCTCATTATCTCTAGCCGCTTTATCCTGTTCTACAGGGTCGCAGGCAAGCTGGAGCCTATCCCAGCTGA
>JAPEKO010000021.1:19871945-19886095 GCA_027576075.1 Cathorops hypophthalmus
GCACAGAAAGGCCCTCGCCGGCCACGGGGCTCGAACCTGGACCTTCTTGCTGTGAGGCGACAGCGCTAACCACTACATCGCCGTGCCACCTGTATAAAGTTTTTATTTATCGAATTTGCAAACAATATAAATGCTCTGTTTCTGAAAATCCAGTGAATGTGGATAGAATACAATAGTTATTCCACTCAATCTGATCATACATGGCTTATAGCCAACTCAGCTACGCACCTCGTTGGCTATCAGCTCATGTACGACTCAGTTTTGTGGAATAACTGTTAAATATGTGATATAATACTGGTCTTACCGCCAGCCCTCAGGCTATTTGCATCAGTGAATAAATACACTGCCATTTATCAGATGTCATTTTATCTGACCATAGAAACCCATGTGTAATGATATACTGAAAATCCTCAGTAAATTAAGTAGGTGTCTTAACCCCAGCATTCTGTTGAACATCCCACATTTATAATCTCCACCCTGGACTAATTCCAGACTTTAAACTGGCTAATTCATTAGTTGCCTCTTCACCACATGGCTGGTAGATGCTGAGTGCACTTGACACACTGAAATCCACCCCGGCACACAGGTGAGAGCCACTCCACTTCAGACGTGCAAAGCAATAGGAAGTCTGATGCCCACGTTAGTTAACGGCTTTTATTTATTACAAGTGCTCTAAGTTTGATTGCTATTATAAAGTTTGCTGGTTTTAAATGACCATTACCTCCCTATTTTCACGCAGATGTACTCAGTAAAATAAAAGGACGTATGTGGTTCGTCCCAGACTGGCCATATTGGTTGAACAACAGTACCATCAGTCTGGGAGGCACCACACATAATACTCTTTAATCCACTCATTCAACTTGCATTCAAGTCCAATCATTAGATCCTCTTGAAATGATTTTAATATTACTCAACAATGAGCAGACTCTATTCAAACGCCACATCACAACTTTTCTTCCAGTTGTAATTTCATGATCAGACGAGCCAGAAACAAATAAACCACACATCCCCGCCTGATATCTGTTTGCCTAACATGCTATTGACTGATGCTTATCAACAGGTCAGGTTTCCCTGATTTAACTATATTGCTTTTTGGCCACCTGCTCCATGGACAATAAGTGGCTCAGGAAACAGGATAATGACTTATTGTTGTTTGTTAGTTCTTGAGATCCCTCAAAGACAAAAGGCAGCCACATATTCAATCTAAGTTTAACCCCTGTGTGGTGTTCATATTTTTGTTACTCAGCCAGTGTTCGTGGGTCTGGTGGACCTGCTGCATTTTGGTGTTTTAAATTCAACACAATCAAACAATTTTACATTAAATACTTAACAGATGAGTCTGAGTTTGAAAAAACAATTAATCGTATCATTGTTCCTTTGAAAAAAAAAAAATGAAAACAGGTCCCACAGACCTGAACGCCATACAAGGGTTAAATTCTTACCTTCGTGGAAATGAAGTGAGCATACCATAGGGTTTTTGAGCTCTCTGTTCAAGACAGTCCTGTCGAATGTTTACCATTTTTCCCTTCAGCATTATCAAATGTTTTTTTCGCCTGATGATGATTTACTTTTGGTAGATTAAAAAATCTGATGTCTTTGTTTCGTTCAAAATTATTTGTACATCCAAAAATGCAGCAAAACCTTCCCATACCGATCAATAACTAACTCTGCTGAATGAAGCGTGCCCCATCATGGCGGCATAGTTACCGTTGCTATGCGGGATCACGTGGGGATCATGTGACAAAACCTCTCTTCTAGAAAATAGAACAGTGCTCAAACAGTACTAATCAAAAGTTTGAACATGCAACCTAATTCAGTGTTATTTTTATTAAGACACTTCATGTATTAGTTGAGAGGTTCTTGACAATACAGATTACAATTGTGGAATAGGGCATTTTAATGTAATCTCAGATGCATTAAGAAGGCAAGAAATTACACTAATTAACTTTTGATGAGGCACCCCTGTTAATCGAAAAGCATTCCAGGTGACTACCTCATAAAGCTGGTTAAGATAATGCCATTAGTGTGCAAAATGTCATCAAAGTAAATGGTGGCGACTTGGAAGAATCTGAAGTATGAAACATTTTGTTTAAACATTTTTTTTGAAAACCACATAATTCCTTATATGTTCCATATGCTGTTTCATAGTTTTGATGTCTTCGGTATTGCTCTACAATGTAGGAAATAGTCAAAATACAGAGGGGGAACAAAAAACTGAGGTGTGTCCAAACTTTTGACTGGTGCTGTATGTGATAGAAAACTTAGAATTTAAGGCATTTAAAATTCTTAGTTTAGCATCTGTTTCATTTCTGTATGATCATCTGTGGATGTTAAAGTTGGAGATTAGCTTAAGTAGAAGAATAAGAAATTGATTACTATGCAGAATTGATTCTGTCAATTTGTTTTGTCACCCGACTATTCTACGATGGAACTATCAGGGAAACTAAACAGAATAATTTTCTGTGCATTAGCAAATAGCATTCTATGCATAAATTCAACAAATTTAATTAGTAAAGGGGAAAAACACTGTTTTAAATCATTCCCTAAGTCCTAATGAGAACAGTGCTATTGGAGAGAGAATAGCAGTCTGAGTATGTTGTTTCCATTCATTTTTTATTTATTTACTCTTTGTGTTTTGACCACCACGCATTCGCTTTAGATGATATTTTGGAGACGAAGTCTGGTACTGCTACGCCGCATCGCTCTGGCTCAGTTGGTAACTACCGGACTACTCTGAAGAACGATAAGAGCGAGAGGAACGGATCGGAGGAGGGGATAAAGGGTGATGGCTCAGCCCCCTCCACACCCCCAGTGGGTGGGGCTAAGCAAGCCGAGGGCTCCCTCGCTTCTTCGCTGACCTCCTCAGTTGACTCAGCAGGAGGAGAGACGTATCCGCGGCCTGGCAGTCATACCATCGAGTTCTTCGAGATGTGTGCTAACCTCATCAAGCTGCTGGCACGATAACTTGCCGTTGCTCTCATGCCTTTTCTCTCACTCTCCACTTTGTCTATCTGCTCCTCTCTTGCTTCTTGGACTTTCTACCTCTTTTGTCTTTCCATCTCCAACAGACTCAAATTCATTCTCTCTCTCTCTCTCTCTCTCTCTCTCTCTCTCTCTGAGTGTCTTTAGAGCAATAAGCATGCAAGCAGATATCTCACGGCTCCATGAATCCCACACGCACAACCAAGCTGACTGGTCTGTGGTGCTACTACGATCAGTTTGTTTGGTGGATGACGAAGTGAAGGTAGAGCTGAGGCTCTTGAGAAAGGGAATGCCACAGGCAAGAAGTCCAAAAGATTGTCTAGCCACTTTATCACTTTATACTAACTATAGAATATTCTTTTAGAGCTGGTTTTACAATTGTTTATTGATGGGCTTGTTGGCCCGTGGTTGAGGTGTTGAAAGGTCTGCACGTTGAATTGTTATACACTGAGTTAGCTGTACTGTATATAACGGCACCAGAGAGAGAGAGAGAGAAAGCGCGAATGATGCACTTTTGCACAGGTTTTTCTTCACATTCTTCAGCTGGTCAACATGATAAAAGAAGTAAGTAATTCCAGGAAGGGGCCATCATAACGAATGAACATGTAACGACAAGGGCCAACTTTGATCAAGTGGGTAGTGGGTAATGTAGAGGGGTTCACTGAGTGGGCCAGTTTTAACTTGTTCATTCTGAGGAAGTGCAATGACCCTTCCTCTAACCATTTTCATAGATACAATTTTTTTTTTTTGATGTAAACTTCATTGAGTTTTAAGATTAAGTTTTGATTCTTTTTCCTTCGTGTCATATTAGACTTCTTTGCGTTGCTCACATTTTACACTTATATAAGTATATACAGAATAAAAAAGGCATTTGGATATATATTTGAGTGCTCTGTGGGATGGTATTTTATATTGAAATGATAATGGACTGAAAGATTTCTTTTAACAGGTGGTTGTTGATTATATTGTTTTGTGATGTTTTATTCCATACACTGCTTCATCCAGTTTAAAAACTTTTAGTTGTAGATGTTTTACAAAAATTATAACTGCTTGAAAAATGATTACATGCGAAATTGACTGAGTTCAGTTTGTACTTTCAGCAGAAGACAACCAGAGGCTAAAATATGCATTAAAGAGGAAATTGACAGAAAATGTTCTTTGAGGAATTGAATGAACAACTGATCTGACTACTTTGTTAAAAGTATTAGTACAGAATTGAAAATCAGATACACGTGAGCTATTTCAGCCAGATCCATCAACAAAAGACTCAAAGGGAAAACCTAGAAATGATAAACTGGCCTACTTGCATCCCAGAATTAGTCAGTTGCTGGTGGGAGAGCCATGCTGAATCTAGTACTTATACAAAGCCAGAACGAAAGTATCTTTGCATTACTGATTTAACCATAACTGAGTAGCGTAAGCAGCTATGGTCTGTATTTATTTGTATGTAACAGTGCAAATATAGATTTTGGTGTTTTAAAATTGGAGAAAGCACATTCTGTGTGTCTGTTCTTGCTGAAGTGCCCTAATGATAAGTAAATAAAATGTATATTTAAAAAATGTACATAGAGTTTGGGCCTATAGTTTTCAAAAATTGAGTATTTTGTGATGATTCCTGATCATCTTGTGCTCTGTTGTCTGATCATTAAACTTATTTTCCAAGATGTAGTAATTCACAAGTTTTACAGTCCTTCAGACTCAGAACAGTATCATTTAAAATATAATGCCATAAAAAAGTGGTATTTATCATCTTTGTAGGTTTTTGCTCAAACTATTATACCTCATTTCAGACTTTCTCCATTTATAATGCAGTATGGACCACCATATGTCCCAGCCTTAGGAATATCTGAAAAGTCTAAAATCTTCTAAACCCCAATATATAATCCATAACAAGGCCTATATAAAGTATCCATGTTTAAATTAATTAAAATCAGGCACAATGTTGTTTTTTTTTTCCCTGTCTCAAAGGTGTAATTACACATGTATTTTGTTAATCAGTTGTCTGAAAGGATGTTTAACATATTCCATATTGGCTTTTATCATTATTTTGATTTTAATACTTATGACCTTTTTAAAAAGCATCTCTGTCCCAGTGGATCTGTATTTCTTGACATGAAAGCACCTTATGGTGGTTACACACATTGCTACACTGAATATTTGTGCTGAGGTGTCACTATAATCACTATTATTGGGTTCATTGTCCCAAGGCTTAAAAAGTTGCATGATCCCGAAGGTATAACATGTCAAATGATGACACTTTTTCTTTTTTTTTTTTCTTGACTTATTTCCATTTTATTTGAACTCCTGTACTGAAAATTGGTCATGGAAGGAAAAAAAAAAAGACCATGACCCGCAGCCGTATAAGAAAAAACAGAAAACAAACCTGTCATATTTTATTTTGGTGATTTTATAATGTCAAACAATTCATCCTTGTTTTTGTAAAGAGAGATTCATAGTGTCTGGGGGCTGTGTTATGATTTCTGATGTAGCAGATTTTTCCACATGCTGTGTTTTGTCTACTGCAGTACTCAGGTGGGGAACATCTGGTGGCTTTGTCTTAACTGTTTCAAAGACACTGTTAAAAATAAGATTGTGAAACGTGAGGTTGGCCAGTGTCAAATTCCTGATTGTGTTTCAAGGACATTTTCCATTCAATTGCCTAATAAAGTCCTAAATGGCATCAGCTGCTTTTGTTCTTTTTATTAACCCTACCAACAATATTGTATTATAGGTGCCAAAGTTTAAGAAATAAAAATGTAGCTATTTAAATTTGATATGAATTTATTCAATGTCATCTTATATGAAAATGATAGTCAGCAAGACAGTCATGACTAATTTTAAAAGAGTATGATTTTGAAAATAAATGTATTCGCAGTGTTATGTGGTGGGCTCTGTAGGGTGTTGAAAAATGGAGCTCAACTCTTGATTTAGTCAAGGGGTCACACCACCACAGAGATTTGTGTTTAACCTCTTCACACTGAATTCAACCCACAAATGTCTTATGAATTAGCTGATGAGTGGAATCAGGGGTCTTAAATGGGGTAGAAATCTGAACTCTGCAGTAGCCTACTGTGGTCTTATGACTGGAGTTTAAGCTGATGGCTGTAAACTAAATATTTACACTGGACATGCATAAAGGATATTACACGGTTGCATGAAGATGTGAAGTTTATCTTTGAGTGGTGAACATATTCACGAGTGAGAGGAGTAAAAATATTTTCAACATAAGATAAACTTCATATGTTTGCAGCACTGTGTAATGTTCTTTATATTACGTGGACACGTCCACAAAAAAATCCGCAAATTAATCAAAAGAATTTTAATTTTGAACTGGTTCGCCATTTTGACTATCCATAATAGCACTTAACACCTGAGTTCGGAGTAGCTTCTAAGCATGGCCGCTCTGGGTTACACTTCCCAAGTACTACAGCGCCCCTCATCTCTGGAATTCTAGGAAGTGCACCTGTTTCCCATTTCCCTGTAATTACTTCCCTATATAAGCCCAGCACTCACAAACGCTCACTGCAAAGTATTGTTCTGTCTCCCCATACCTGATCATACCGAGCCTTCTTAATGTTCTGCCTAACTTCTAGCACTTTTGACTTTTGCTTATGTTTATTTCTGACTATAATTACTTGCCTGCCTTTTGGCATCCTGTTTGTGAATCAACCAACCCTTGCCTGTCCTTGACTATGCCTACAGGTTGCTATACTGGATTTGGTTATCGGTTTGCAACGCACCCACTCTCCCCTGTGTTTGCATCTGTAAGTGCCTGCAACCTGACAGAATACTTTGCCAGCAATGGATACAGCAGAGGAAGCTAAGCAAACTGCTCTTGATCCTCAGGGGCAACTGTTAGAACATCAGTAAATGTTAAGTAAACTTTAACACCAGAATGTCACAGTTAACAGCTGTTGTCTTGCAGGCCATCCTGACACACCCCTCATCCTCTGCCCGTGCAGCCCTGATGGTTCCTTGATCCAAAAGCTACTCTGGGGAAGTTTCAGACTGTAAGGGATTTTTTCCATGTTCATTATATTTCATGAACCTCACTGGAGCTACAGAGGAGCAGAAGATTGCTCAACTCCTCCGTCTTCTCACAGGCAAGGCTATGCAGTGGGCTAGTGCTGTTTGGGAGAGTGGAGGTGAGCACATCTCCTATGACTGATCAATCGAACTGTTCAGCAAGTTTTTGATCATCAGCCAGAGGGTGTTGAAGTGGGAGAGAAACTACTCACCATTACATAGGGATATAGGAGAGTGGCTGAATACGTGCTAGAATTTCACATGCTGGCAGCAGGAAGTGGCTGGAGTGAGCCTGCTCTCAAGGCCACCTTTCACAAGGGTCTGCACCCCAAAGTGCTCACTGAACTGGCATGCTGCAACAAGCAACTCGCTCTCGACTCCCTCATCGACCTGGCCATCCATTTAGACCACATTCTAATAAACCAACCCTCGTTACAACCACCTCCAGCCCTTCTTCCTACTCTGCTATCCCCGACTCCGATGGAGGTCTCCCACGCTCGCTTGCAACATTCTGAGAGGGACAGGAGGGGTCATAAAGGGCTGTGTTTTTTTTTTTTAAATATATATTTTTAAATTTATTTTTTATTTTTTTTAACTGCGGTGAACCCGGCCATCTGATAGCCAAGTGTCTCTTTCACCCACTTAACTCTAGAAGCGGAGGGTCTCCCCCACCAGGAAACCTGTCCATCCAGCCTGGTGAGTCATCAATTCATCCACACACCGCATTCTCTTAAGATGCCAGTACTGTTAAAGCTCCCAGACTCAACCCATGTTCTGTCTGCCTTCATAGCTCCAGGGGCAGAGGGTAACTTATTCGATCTCCAGATTGTCCAGAAGTACAACTTGTCCATGGAAAAACTCCAGTGAACCTTAAGGCCATTGATGGGGGGCTCTTCAATTAGAACACACCACTTTGTTTATCATTCACACAGGTTAGCATACTTCAGTCTTGTGTGGCTTTAGTCTTGCGTGGCTCCAGCTTCACGATCCCCTAATCTCCTAGCAGCACAGAGAAATCATGCAATGGTCCCCATCATGTTTCCAGAACTGCTTGAAACTTCCACAAGTCACTCTTTCATCCACCTCTGTGGAGAGCCAGCTGCCAAGTAACACTGACACCCTTCCTTCTTGTTATCATGACCTCAAGGAAGTTTTCAGCAAGGATAAGGCTAGTGGCCTCCCTCCTCACCAAACCTATGACTGTGCCATAGACCTTCTCCCAGGTACAATTCCACCTCGCAACTGCATATATCCTCTGTCCATCACTGAACAAGCTGCCATGGAGGAGTATGTACAGGAGACACTACAACGGGTACATTAGACCTTCCACGTCCTCAGCTTCAGCCAGCTTCTCCTTTCTGGAAAAGAAAGGAGGGGGCATTCGCCCATGCATCAACTACTGAGGTCTAAACTAGAACATTAGTCAAATATCTTTATCCGCTTCCCCTGGTGCCATCAGCCTTGGAACAGCTAAGGTTAACTAGAATATTTACCAAGTTGGACCTCCGAAGCACTTACAACCCAGTCAGGATTCGGAAAGGTGATGAATGGAAGACCACCTTTAGCACAATGTCTGGGCACGTTGAATCTTTGGTAATGCCTTATGGACTTTGAAAGATGCTGGGAGCACAGCAATGTTTGATCAACGACATCCTCAGAGACATGCTGGGATACTTTGTCATTGCCTACATAGATGATATTCTAATCTTCTCCCCAATGATGGCCTACACCAGGAACATGTAAGATCAGTACTCACCTGGTTATTGGAGAATCACCTCTATGTAAAAGCTGAGAAGTGAGTTTTATGTTCACCAGATCTCATTCCTTGGGTACATTATCAGCTCTGAAGGAAGAAGCATGAACCATAGCAAAGTCTCCGCAGTCACCTCCTGGCCAACACCCACTACCATGAAGGAACTGCAACACTTCCTGGGGTTTGTAAATTTCTGTTATCGCTTCATCCGTGGGTTCAGCACGATCACTGGACCTCTCCCCACCCTCCTTAAGAAGGGGCCACGACATCTCCAGTGGAACCCAGCCACCGAAAAAGCCTTTAACCAGCTTAAGGCCGCTTTCATGTCAACTCCCATTTTCTAACACCTGGACCCTACGAAACCTTTCACTGTTAGAGGTAGATGCCTCTGAGACCAAAGTAGGAGTGCTATCTCAGCGTTTCAGGCATAAGCCTAAGCTACATCCCATGGCCGTCTTTTCAAAGAAATTCACCCCAGCTGAACAGAATTGACATTTGGCAATCAAGAACTCCTAGCTATTAAACTAGCTCTTGAAGAGTGGAGACACTGGTTGGAGGGCACCACACATCCATTCACCATTCTCAACAATCATAAAAATCTCGAATGTCTGAAGACGGCTAAACACCTAAACCCATGCAAAGCCAGATGGGTACTTTTCACCAGGTTTCCTTACTGCCCAGGTCCCAGAAACACTAAAGCAGATGCCTTCTCAAGAATCCATACCACATCCAACCATACTTCAGAGCCCAAGCCTAGCCTATCACCCGAGTGCTTCTTGCATGCCATTTCATGGGAAGTAGACAAGAAAATCGCACAATCCCAACTTCCTAATCCACCTGAGAACTGTCGTCCTGAATTCATGTTTGTGCTGCCATGATATCAAGGTCAACTCTTCAACTGGGCCCATGCTTCTCTGGCCATGGGGCACCCTAGCAGTCACTGAACCTATCAAATCCTCTGGAATAAGTATTGGAGGGAGAACATGGTTTCTAAAATTTAACAAGCAATTGTTTCATCCTGCTCCACGGGCCCTGCCTGCTGGGAACCTTTGTCCACTCCCTGTGCCTCAACGACCCTGGTCACATATAGCCATTGATTTCATCACTGACCTACCCCAATCCCAAGGCAGCACAGTCATCCTAGTTGTCATTGATCGCTTTTCCAAAGTTCTCTCATTCCTCTATCCAGCCTATCCACTGCATTTGAAACTGCAGAACTCCTGCTCAATCACGCTTTCTGATATTATGGTATCTCTGAAGACATTGTCAGTGACTGGGGTCCCCAGTTTATCTCCAGGCTATGGGGTAAGTTTATGGACAGATTGGGGTATCTGTGAGCCTAACCTCAGGGTAGCACCCACAATCCAACGGCCAGGTGCAGTGCATGAACCAGGAGGTCAGGTGCTTCTTCAGGATATACTGTATAAGGAATTGGAAGGATTGGGTGCAGTTCCTTCTTTGGGCTGAGTACACCCTCATTAGATATTCTTCACAACTTGTTAAAACACTCTGCCACACAACTAACACAAGTTCAGTGCATCCTTGGGTATCAACCACCACTCTTCTCCTGGGACGATTCCCCAACCCAAATTCTGGCAGTGAGCTCCTAGTTTAAAAGGAGTGAGCAAGTGTGGGAGGAGGCTAGAACAGGTCAACATCAAGTACAAACAATATGCAGACAACCATCAAGGGGAGACTCCAGAGTATGCCCCAGGCAACCAAGTGTGGGTGTCCACTAGGGATCTACGAGAGTCAAACTCTTGCTGGAAGCTCCAAGCCTGATACATTGGTCCATATAAAGTAATCCGTAAACTTAGTCTCTTACAAGTTGGAACTCTCACCTCACTGAGAGAATGGCTCACACATTCCATGTGTCATGCCTGAAACCCGCCATCCAAGGCCCCCTAGCCACTAACACACTCATCAGAGATCTTCCCCCACCCTGGAACGAGAAGGAGACTCAATATATCAAGTACACAAAATCTTCAGTTCTCGGTGCAGACAGGCAACTCGAATACCTAGTGGACTGGGAAGGGTATGGCCCAGAGGAACGCAGCTGGGTTAATGCTCGAGACATCTTAGACCCACTTCTCACCCAGGAATTCCACAATGAACATTGAGACAAGCCAGCACCAAGAAAGAGAGGTCATCCAAGAAGGGAGATTTGCTTCCAGAGTGAGCACCTCATGGGAGGAGGGGGGCTTCTGTCATTTAATAGCATTGAAAACCTGAGTTCGTAGCAGCCTCCAAACATTGCTGCTCTGGATTACACTTCCCAAGTACCACAGTGCCCCTCATCTCTGGAATTCTTGGAAGTACACCTGTTTCCCATTTCCCTGTAATTACTTCCCTATATAAGCCCAGCACTCTCAAACGCTCACTGTGAAGTATCGTTCTGTGTCCCTGTGTCGTGATCATACTGAGCCTTCTTACTGTTCTGCCTGGCTTTTGGTGTTTTTGACTTGCTTATGCTTATATCCAGCTATGATTATTTGCCTGCCCTTTGACTTCCTGTTTATGAATCGACTGACCCTTGCTCGTCCCTGACTATGCCTTCAGACTGCTGTACTGGATTTGGTTACCAGCTTGCGACGCACCCGCTCTCCCCTGTTTGTATCCATAAGTGCCTGCAACCTGACAGACAACACATGTCCAGTCGGCAGGAAAACACTGGGAGTGATGTCATTGGAGTGAAATATTGTGAAATATTGTACATACAGGATACTTTTTTTTTTCATGGAATAAAAATGTGTATTCTATTCCCTTCTAGCAGGTTTCATTCATTTGGTTTGATAGCATGCAATATTATCCTATCGCTTACCCTACATGTATTATGCCACTCTACCCAATGGAGAATGAGCATGCAATATTGCTACGATATTGGACGTTGTCAAGACATGATGTTACCATGTTGGAGCGTGAATATCCAGCGAGAAGCTTTTCTGCTGCGCATGTGCACAACCGTTTCTGTGTTTGCTGGAAAAGAGAAAGACATGTTGAACATCCAAAAGGCTACCAAAACATCATTAGATATTTTTCACACATATTTACAAGAGAAAAGCATTCTAACAGACATTGAAAAACTGGAAAAGAGATGCGTTGGAGATGTAAAACTTGTGCGCTCGTGAGTAACTGTGACCATTTGTAAACAAACATGGGCACCAGGTTTGCTCTGTTAAATATGGAAGATTTTGAGAGAATTGTGGCTGCCAGGTAGTGCCATTTTGTGTGTAGTTGTCAGTGTTTATTTTAAAAGTAACTAAGTAAATTACATGGGGAAATTAATACTGAAGTATGAGTGAAAAAAATCCCGTGGCAAGCATGCGTGGAAGAGTCTGTAGACAGAAATTTTAATTTCTTTGTCATTAGCCTGTGCTACTTGCTCTTGATAGCGCTGCCTTGACTGCTTTAATAGCATTTACTAACACACTTGAATGCTACACCAGCTGGAAGGTGACTGCACTGCTGTGCTGACAGTGCCAAGTTGTGGGAAAGCTAATACTGGCCTTTGAGTATGCTGATATGAAGTGTGTGTATGTACTATAATCATAAATATTGGCTGCCTTTTTTTTGTGGCATATCAGATATATTCCGTTCAAATGACAATGAACTTGTCTTCGATTCGTTCAATATCATGCTAGCTGAATGGAATATATCTGATATACCACTCAAAGCTAGCCGAAGTTATTTAAATGTCCTTCAGATCCGCGATGCATTCACCACAAGAAGATAAACTTAATATTTTCAAGCCAAGACATGATGTTCTTTTAATTATTTCGACACATTCACAAACAAAAAGTACCCAAATTTACCAAAAAAAAATTCATCGATTTCCTCACAAGTGACCTATAGGGTTTTGAATCTTCATGTCCTGGATGTAGTTCGTATGAAAAATACGAGTGGTCTATTTCCCAGTAAAACCCTTGTGTCCATATAATATAGGATACTAAGTGTCAAGTATTGAGCATCACTGTTTAATACTAGTTATTTGAGTAGAATATTAATCCATCAGATGCATTTACTTACCTCTTCCTGGTTCATCTTGCATTTTTTTTTTTTACTCCACTCTAAAGCTCTGAAAGTGTGGTGTGTGTGTGATTCATTCAATAGAAACTTAACATTGCGGGTGAGCTAATCCTAAGCTAGTAGTGGGTAAGAAGCAGGGCAGACCCTGGACACAGATAACGTAGAAAGACAAACAACCCTCAACCTAATCCACATGTCTTCAGACTGTGGGAGGAAACCTACACAAGTGCAAGGGGAACATGTAAACTCTACACGGACAGGTCCTAGTTGACCGGTAGCTTTGAAACCAGAACCTTCTTGCTGTGAAGCGACAATGCTAACCACCTGTGTATGCAGGTCAAATGGAGGAAATTCATATTCAAATACTTTTGTCAGTCTCCAAGCTCCATATCAGAAGCATCATTTCATTTCCTATGTAGTGCACGTATAAAGGAATCCATGTTGGGATTCACCTTTTCACCTGTGAAGGGTGAAATCTTGCTGGACTCCTATGAAAATTGGGTAAGCTTGCACTGGTTATAACTACTGATCTCTGCGTAAAATATCTGGATAGCTCATTTGCCAATATGTGCTGTACAGATGAGTGAAGAGGCCAAGCTACCATTTTACTACAACCTTTATGTGTACTTGGCTTACGTGTTAAACTGTCGTATCCAATCAAATTTGCCCCCAAGAAAAGTATCTCCTGACTTTTTTTCCTTCTTTCATTACGTCCTTTTATTTTCTCAACTTTACTCATATTCCTTACATATCTTTATAGCACTCACCTTCATTGTTATTTTTTTAAAAATCCTTTCCCAGTTCAGTCTCTGGTAATGTTTTGAATAGCTCTTTTACTACTATAATTTTTATGCAGCTTGTCAGTTTTCTCTCTTATACAGTGTATCTTTCTGTATTGTTTATTTCCTCTTCCTTTCTATTTAGGGAAGTTGTTGAAACAATTATTTTCTCGTATTATTTGCCATTTTCACTTCATTCTCAGTCATATCTTTCACACTATTTATTGGTCACATAATTCACATCACACATGAATCGATCCTGATAGAGTTCAATAACTTATAGATTATTCCTCAGTGCTCACACTATCATCTCACATCTCATTTTCTTTAATACAGTGAATAAAGTGGCTTTTTACAACCACGATTCCAAAAACGTTGGGACAAAGTACAAATTGTAAATAAAAACGGAATGCAATCATTTACAAACCTCAAAAACTGATACTGTATTCACAATAGAACATAGACAACATATCAAATTGTGAAAGTGAGACATTTTGAAATTTCATACCAAATATTGGTTCATTTGAAATTTCATGACAGCAACACATCTCAAAAAAGTTGGGACAGGGGCAATAAGAGGCTGG
>JAPEKO010000021.1:21958069-21969263 GCA_027576075.1 Cathorops hypophthalmus
GACTTTAAGTAACTTCTTCATTTCTTGTTTCTAAAGGCGCCCCCCCCCCCCCCCCCCAAAAAAAAATCACCACCACTTGCAGTAGTGGTAGAAGTAGCTTTCTGGATTCTGTGTGCCTTTGTTTTACTGGTTCTAGAAAAAGCTGTGATTTGATAATGCTCATTTCTACAAAGTGAAGAGAAAATTGGAGTCCCATTTGGAGGCTTTGCTCCTCCAATACTTTCTGTACTTCTAAAATGAGTTAACATGCTTGCCTTTGGCAGAAATTATGGTGGCAGCAGCTGTTCCAGAACTGATATGTTAACATGTAACCATCTTTGGTAAACAAGCATGCTGACTTCAGAACTGTGGGGTGGCTTTACAAGCACCTTAAACTTTTGCTGACTGCTGCACTTTAACGAAACTGGTACGCAAGATTTGTTACTGAACAGCCAGAATGCTGAGCTAAGCCCGATATGTGCAGATCTTGTCTAACCAGTTGGCAGCACAGATGAGTAGACTGTCGTGTCAATATACTGTACATAGGGTGCATCAGTTGCCCTCACTTTCATAAAATCTGCATTTTTGTTTGGGTGTTCCTTTTCACCAATAGACATCCTGTAAAAAATTGACCATATTCAAAAATCTAATGGTGGCACTATGTGGTTCACTTTTTGCAAAAAAAAAATGCTTGTTTTTGCATAAGGTTTGAATCACAATGTTGGACTCCATTTATTGATTTCTTGTGATCCAGAGATCACGTTAAGAACCTTTGCAAGGGATTGAGAAGCATAATGTGATCCATAATACATTTGTGGTGTTTAAAAGTAGTTGAACAATGATTCAGTGAACAGCTAAAACTCAAACTGTGCTTGATGTATTTAGAATATGTACTAAAAATGTGGACCTCATCCATAAATATCATACTTTTCAGTCTAGTTTATTTGAATAAACTTTCTTTTTTTTGAAACCGGTATTTTTTGGGGGGGTCATAAAATAGCAGTTTTTTTTTTTTTTCATAACTTTGAGCTCCTGGTGCCACTTCTGAATTGTCAATATTTCACCCAGTGTGGATTCTTACCAAAAGGAACATAAACAAATGCATCATGATCAGAGGAACTTTTTAGGGGGCAACTGATGCATCCCTACTGTACACAATTGTGGGTTAATGTTGAGCACATGACTGACCTGGAGTGCAAATAGTAAAGCAAGTGTACAAACTACAGGTCTGGCTTAAAGTGCAGCACAATAGACTTCATTTTGTATTCACATCTATTAACTTGAAAGGTGACTCTGGTTCTTTTTGGTCCACTTCAGCTTTGATGGGACCTTGGTCCTTCTGTTTGGACTATATTTTCTTTAGCACTCAAGCCTTTAACACCCTCCCAAGTGTCCCAGTGCAATAATGTGACTGGTTTATGGCTAACCTAAAGGGTTAAAATACAATGGCAAAAGGTGATGTGAGCCTGGAGTACTTTTTCACAATACAGTTTAAGCAAACTGCACTTGAAGTGAACAATTCGTTTCAGAGGGTTCAAAGTTAATTTAACATGTGCAATAAAGTGGATCAGTTGCTGAGAGTTCATTTTGATGGTTGAAATGGACAGTGTGAATGCTTGAGACCTCTTTAATGGATGAGGTATGTTGCTAACAAGGTGTGGGTTAATGTTTGCATGTGGTAAGCAAATGCATGTTACAGGAGCACTGGAGTAGTACCTAAGGTTCTAACCTGATGCCTGTTACTTTGAAATACTTTTCAGTGCAACTTGTAGCACTGAAATAACTGGCACAATATTTTTGCTCTCCTGACTTGATCATGTCTTGGTGTGTATACAAGTTTAAAGTACATTTGTGCCTGACCTATAAAACTGTATGCACTTGAGTTCAGCACAGTAATGGCTAAATGTAATCTTGCTACGGTTTTCCCTTCTAAACTTGCTGTGAATTCTAAGCAGTGTTTTGCCAATCACAAGTAAATGGTCTTCTGGTCGGGCTGTAATAGCTCTTGGCGAACATGTTCACTATTAGGCTAATGTTTGATAGTATCTGTAACATGCAGCTCAGCTTGTATAAAACTGATGTGAAGTGCCCCATTTCCTCCTGAACAATTATTAACAAACTTCCTGGTTAGCATGACACTCATGTGATGAACCAGAAGCCTGGGTTAATGTTAAAGCCACAGCAAGTGAACACCTTGAGACTTGGTCATGTTCAGGTAATTATAGATGTGGATTCTGTGGATGACTGACTGTTATTGCTTGTGCCTTGTCTGTAATGGCAGTTGTACCACATGCAATGTAACAGTACTGGTGTACAAAGTCCTTATCCCAGAACAGTTGGCCCACTGTAGAGACGAGGCAGAAGTTACTGGTGACAAATCAACTGTCAACAGACTGATTTTGAGGCTGAGAAATCAACTGTCAACAGACTGATTTTGAGGCTGAGAATTCTAAGGCAGGCAGTTTGAATAAGATTAATTGGGAAGCCTTTGACCATGAAATTCTTAGCACTTCAGTACACTGTACAAAAACAAAACTGGGAACCTTTTCTTGCTGACTCAAAATAAAGGCATGAACTGCCCATACTTGGACAAGTCCCATTGCCAAGTACAAGCACTGCAAATGGAGGGCTTTAGTGTCAGATTACACCCTTGCCATTGAAAGTGCCCATCAGGGGAAAAATCCCATTTGACCTTTTTTCTTTTTGTAGTGTAAAGAATTTTCCCTGCTCTTCTAGGCCCAGTGCTGAGGATGTGTGGTTGCTGAATAGCCTGACTGCACGTGTTGTGTTGAGGCGCCTTCGGTGTCCCTTTTTCTTCCTTGCCCTGAAGTGTCCCAACCATGTCAACAGAAGTACAACCTGTGTCTATAGCCTCTGCAGGACCCACTGCTGAGCTTGCACCTCCTGCTGTTCCCAATGAGACCAGCACAGCTGTAACTGAAAATCCTACAGCCACAACTGCAAATCCTACAGCCACAACTGCTACTTCAACACCAACTGCAAGCAAATTCTTCTCAAGAGAGAAGAAAAGAGGTGCACTTGGATTTATCAAAGTCTTGTTTGTTTTACAGAACTTTAAGTGCTCTGTGGAATGCAGGGTTCTCATCTTGGTGACTGCCTTCTCACCTTAAATGTTTTCACCCAAAGTTATTGTCTTTCCATTTGCTCTCTCCTCAGCTCCAGAGAGGACCGATGAGTACCTGCTGACCAGGTTTCAAGGTGATGGTGTAAGATACAAGGCCAAACTGATTGGCATTGATGATGTGCCTGAAGCCAGAGGGGACAAAATGAGCCAGGACTCCATGATGAAACTGAAGGTACAGATCCAAAATGGCTGACAAAGTACTTGCCCTCTATAGATTTAAAATTGTGTATTAAATCCCCCTTCAGTTAATGTTGGTATATGTAGCACTTCTGTGGTTTTAGTCTGAATGTTTCTGTAGGGCATGGCTGTAGCTGCTCGTTCCCAAGGCAAACACAAGCAAAGAATCTGGGTGAACATCTCTCTGGAGGGAATTAAGATAATTGATGAAAAGACTGGTGTAAGAAACAATCATGATAGTCACTCAACTGTTTCCAATATCCTGACCTCCAGAATTTTGATGGCACCCCCCCCCTTCTCCTGCAGGTGATTGAACATGAGCATGCAGTGAATAAGATCTCCTTCATTGCTCGTGACATCACAGATAATCGGGCATTTGGATATGTGTGTGGAGCAGAGGGCCAACATCAGTTCTTTGCCATCAAGACAACTCAGCAGGTTTCTGCCACCTCATGGCCCATAACTGGTTCAAGAGCTCTATGTAGTGGGCTTAATGGTTTCAGGCAAAATTTAAATGTACACAGTACTCTTGGGCCCTGTCCACACGAGTACAATTTTGATGGTTCCACATAACTTTGTTTCAGCCTCGTGTCCAGACGAGTCCGTTTTTCTCGGTGTGAAACTTTTTTTTTTTTGAAAACACATCCCAGAGTGGATGAATCCTAAAACACCAGATAGCCCAGTGCTGTGTGGATGGAGAAGCAGATATTTTCAGGAATGATGCATAAGCCCTGCCTCTTTAACCTCAGGCGCCACTGCTCAACGAGTCATAATGGCGGACTATGCTGCAGAAACAACTGTATTACAGCTGTTACTACAACAACCTTTTTACTGCAAGGAGCAACAAAACTTGAGCTTGTTTTGAAAATGGCGCGTGACTGGTATGTGCATGCTCCGTGGCGTCTCTTCTGGGTTTAGTGTGTTGGTCCTTTAATGTCATGTCACCACCTACAGGCCTGGCAATGTACTACAGCATATTGGGTCGTTTCCAGCGAATTGAAACAGCACTGTTTACAGATCTTTTTTTTTTAAAGGCAGCATATTGGGTGAGGCCATGTACTTGTGTGGATGGGGCCTTAATTTCCTCAAAGGTGTTTTGGTGGATGCTAGTTTGACAGCATGTCAGAATTGAGTATGAATAAAATGGGCTTATTTATTGATGTGTTATGGAAGACTTAAATTTTTCATAGAGGGCATGGTGTGTTGCATGGGTTTTTAAACCCGAATGACTTCTTACTCTGCACACTTGTGTAAATAACTATATGCTATAGCAATTCTTTCCTTTAGTTTTAGATCTAAAGTTAGTGGATCAATATTGCTTAGTTCTTATATCTGGTATTTGATTGTAACTATATAGTAATGATTGCCAGCATCAGGCTCCAGTAGGAACTGAAGCATAAAGTTAATACTGTATAGCTCCAATTTTATTGTATTTTTTGTATAAAAATGGGTGCCTTAAAGGTCAAGGTGGTGATAAGCTTGTAGCGATAAGCTTTCCCTTATTAGCTACTTCTAGTGGTGCCATTGGGGGTGAAATTGGATAATTATCTGCAGCTGATAAATTTAGTATGGAACAACTCCCAAACTTTTTCTTTTTAAAGATGCATCTTTTGCTTGTCTCTAATCTCTTAGGCACAGCCATTAGTCTTGGATCTGAAAGATCTATTCCAGGTGATCTTCAACACAAGGAAGAAAGAAGCTGAAGCTGTCCAGAAGGTAACAGCTAGGAAACTGTCAGGGAATGTTTAGCTGTACAACTATTGTAGCAATATTCCAATGTCATTACCATAACCTTTAGGTTATGTATATTCACTCTTGACATAGATTATCAATTTGATTTGGTAGTGTTGAGTTTTCAAAGATTTTTCATGGCAAAAACAAATGCAAACATGCAGTTATCTTTAGAACCTCTACTTCAGCTTGTTGCTGTTAAAGGAGTGGCCAGATTCATTTTTTTGCTTTCACTGTTTAGCAGAAATTACTCTGACAATATTGCCATGTGGCAGAATAGGCCCCTCACTAAATTTTTGTACTCTGAATGAGGTCCCTTGTGGTTGTAACTTGTATTGAAAACAAACAAGGTTGATAAACACTTACATGTGGTTATATTGCTCTCTAGTGGCTATTTGCAAAAATGACTGACCTTAAAGTGCATGTTTTACATACCCTTTCAAAGGCCTTGCTAATACTATTTCTTTGTTTTAGGATGATGCCAGTCCTGTTGAGGTAGGAATTGTACATTTTTAACTGTTAGAATTCCAATGCACTGGTATTGATGGACCATAATTTGTGTTCTAAGAATGGAAGTGATGCCTTGGTCAGTCTGGATGGTCAGGTAGAGACAGTAAAAGTAAGATTTCTAATCCTTCACCAGTAAAATGTATTCAAAATAACTTAATACTCCATGACTTATTTAAAAGGATGAGTTATTCATTTTCTTTACATAGACTGTGGAACAGATGGACCTCTTTGGTGACATGTCCACACCCCCAGAGATTAACTCTCCCATGGTAATGCATTTAATACAAATGTCTATTCTTTGTTGGTACTCTCTCTAAAGGATCTGCTCTATGGTATTAGCTGCAACCATGTTGTGCTGTCAACCTATGTACAAGGTTTGAGCCTTTTTTGTGATCAGGCTGTTTGGACAAGTGACTTAAGTACTAAGTGTTCACTCAGTATATGCAAATCCTAACAAGCCTTTATAGTGATGTGGCAAACTATAACAGCTAGTACTAAAATGAAGCAATAAATCTTAATGCTTCTATTCTACTTCAGAAGTAGATTTGGTCTACATTTGTGAAGTTGGCCATCTTGCACTCTTGTGACTAAATCTGGCATATTTCAGAATTGTTGGAATATACTAAATGGGTCTTAATGTTAAGATTGGCTACTCTGCAGTCCTGATCCATTTCACAAATGATGCTTTATATCCAATAGTTATTAATTTATGCTACTGCTGCATCAGTGGACAACCCATCTGATTTTATCCAGTCAGTTACTAAAACATGAACTTTTTTTTTCTCCTCTACACTTTTCTATTCATATTCTTGTCTTTCCTAATCTTTCAATATTAGCTGGACAGTGTCTTGTTGCTGGAGCTTGCTTCTGTAATTGATGACAATCAGAACCACCTTGAAGGCAATCCTTTCATCACTGACCCAACAGTACCTTGCAACACACCCAGTGATGCCCCTTCCTCTTTAGCTACAGTCTTTAGTCCCAATCCAGTCCCTTTCAATAATCCCTTTGCTCTACTTAGTGGCCAGTTTGGCTCTCCCATTTCTACAGTTTCACCCCTGTCATCCAGCTGTGCGTCAGTTCTTCCTGACTGCCTCTTGAAAGGACCAGTTGGACAAAATGATCAGAGTGGTGACTCTTCATCCAGCAGTCATTTTTTTAATGGACTAATTGATAACCAGGACCCACAGAAGGGCATCAGTCACTCACTTGAGTTTCCTTTAAGGGAGATGACTGGTGGAAAAAACAAGACCCTTCCTTTTTCCAGCATGCTTGATCAAACAAGACCCCATCTACCCCAAACCCCTTCACTGTGTAATGGTCTCAGCAACTCCCTGCTTCCTATGGTTCAACCTCCATCTCTCTGTAAAAGTGAAACTATGCTACCAGTTGTGCAAAATGGAGGGGTGATGGCCATTTGTCCCCCACCACAAAGTGCCAAGTGTGGCCGTGCACAAAGACAGAAGGTGAAAGTTTAAATGTTTGGGGGGTTTTTGTGCACTTTGAGTTAACCGAAGTGTTTGGTGATGGGTGGTGTCTCACAGTGCCTTTTTGTTGTAGTTTTTCAAAACCTATTGTGGGAATGTTTTGCATGTTAATGTGGTCATTAATAAGCTTTATTGGAACTATAGATTTTCCCAGATTTTCTGCTCTTTAATGTAAATGTTATCTAGTACAGAGTGGGGGTGGGTAGCATTACACTGTAGGGTTGATTCTGAGCTTGAATTAATGTCAAGTTTTGCACATCCTCCCCATGTTCATGTTTCCTACCACCTCCCCAAAACAAACTAGTAGGTGGCTTGGCTGTTGTCCTAAAACTTGAGCATGTTGCCCAGTGTAATTGGGATCCCTCATGACCCTGACAGTAGTAATGGTTGATACACTTGTTAAATTTTTGCTGGTTAAAAAGCTCTTTAATGACCATGGTTGAATGTGTATAATTTCAATGTGCTACCTCCATATTATACAGCTTTGGAAAAAATTGAGACCACTGCAAAATTCAGCTTCTCTAGTCTTACCATTTATAGGTATGCTTGAGGATCATGAACTTTTTTTGTTCCATAAACTGACACTTCCCCGGAATTCCACAAAATATTGTCACTTGGCACATTTATTTACAGAAAGTGACAACTGGGCAAAATTAAGTGTTAATGCCTTGAAATTAAGATTATATTCAGTTTTAAACAATGTTTGATCTTTAGTTCAGAAAATCTATTTGATGGAATAACAGACATTCGATCAGCTCTCATGTGTCTGGCATGGTTTCCACCAGCTTTTCCACATTGCTCTTTATGCCACCCCTGGTGCAGAAACTCTCTCAGCTCAGCTTCACTTTGCTTGTGACAATCCAGCTTCCTCTTGATCACATTCCAGAGGCTTTCAATGGGGTTCATGTTTAGAGATTGGGCAGGCCATGACAGGGTCTTGATCTTGTGGTCCTTCAGCCACACATTTCTCTGGTGTCCTGCTGGGAAAACTGATTCTCAGTTAGGAACACTGTCAGAGCAGATGAAAGCAAGTTTTCTTCCAGGGTAACCTTGTGTTGGGCTTCATGTGTCTTTCACAAACAAATCTGCCTCAATCCAACCTTGCTGAAGCACCCCAGATCATCCCTGATTCCCCCACCAGATTTCAATGGGTGGGACACTGGCTTGGAAGCCTCTCCAGATCTGTAACCATTAGACAGCCAGGGGAACCTGAGAACTGGACTCTTCAGACTCTTTTAATCCAGTTCTCTACAGTCCAATTCTTATGGTCTCTAGCAAACCTCAGTTTGACTCTTCCTTGGAGGGCTTTTTTTTCCCCCTAGCTTTGCATGACTTCAACCCTGCCCTAAGAAGCCAGTTTCAAACTGTTCTTGCTGTGCACTTAACCCCAGCTGCCATTTGCCGTTCTTTGGTAGGTCACTTACGGTCATCCTGCAGTTGAGTTATTAGTTGATCTGTTAGTGGAGCAGAGTTTTTGCCCTGTCTATTTAACTTTGTCCTCAATGGCTACCTTATGAACTGCCAGGTTTTGAAGATGGAAGCAATCTGACTTGCTGTATCCCTCTGGCAGTAAAGCTAGAATTGAACCCTTTTCTCACTCATTTTTAATTCTTGGCATGTTTTTTTTTTTTTCAATTAAACAGCACTTTTTTTTTTTTTAATTTAATGCTTATTTCTCAGATTTGGTTCACATGATCACAATCAGTACCTTGAGTAAAATGGTGTGCTTCCAGCACATTCAGTGGCATGAACTGGCTACCTTAGAAATGCTGATTTTAAGAAATTGAAGTGGTATCCATTTTTTTCAGAGATGGATCTGTGCCCTCCACAATTGGCACCACTTTGTTTTAAAGTGGTTATATTGCACTGAAGTGAGAAATCCAACTTCTTTAATTGAAGTCTTTCAGAGAAAGATCCCTCAAATCAACACCTCTTAACTTGAAATGTGTGTAATGTGTGGGTGATACTTTTGCTCCCTCTGTAGTCTCCTGGAAATGAAGTGTTTGGGGCCAATATATTTGCATCAACTCAGGGTGAGGGTCTGGTTCAGTCCAGCTCCTCTGTTGCAGCAGATCTGTTCAACCCTACAACCACCACTTCTACAGCTGCTCTTGGTTAGTGACAACTTCTAGTTCTTTGTCATTCTAGTGTTTTTCTGAATGTCTGTGGCACTTTGTTAATGACATGGTCCTGGAAAGGATGTGCTAAAACACTTGCACATCAATGGGTGCTTTTGGGACAACTTTTTACACAATTATGTAAATTGGTGTATATCAGGAAGAGTGACAACGCCCGTGTGTAACATGGTACTGTCCTTGGCTACACATGTGCTTAAAACCCTAACCAAAAAAATTGATTAACAGGACACATTTGACACAAGATTCTCAGAAATCAAACTGCAGAACAAACTCATAATTTCAGTAGTAAAGAAAATGTCTGAAGATAATGGATATTTGGCAGCATGACTCTACCTCAGTCTCCTTTTTCAGAACTTCTGTATCTTGGCTTGATTTACATCAGATCATTAAATCCTCTTCAGATGGTTATTTGCTACATAGACAATGTGGCAGTCATCAAGTTTTAATGAGCTCACAGTTCCTCCCAAAGTGACCTATAGATTTTAGGTAGCATGATGCTGAAGCTACATTATACATCAATATTCTTGGATCTTAACCGTGTTTAGAAGTACTTCTATTACAGGAAGTTATTGGATGAAGCTAGCCATGGCTGTATGAGGTACATCTTGGCTTGCTCTACAAAGTTAAATAGTTGGCAAGAAATTATTCCCACCTCAGGATGCTGAGTTCTTATAGTTCTAGCAAAATTCCTTAATGCCATGTGCAAACTAAATACTAATGGTGGTGCACAAGTAAACTTGTCTTACAAGCTGAGCAGCCTTTTTTTTTAAATAAACCCTTCTGTAAACTCCATGCTACAAATGTCAGGTAAATTGGGTGCCTGTGCCCTTTTGACATTTACTGCAAGTCTTTAAAAGTTATGGAATAAATGCATGGTTTAACAGTTCGGTTAGAAACAACCAGTCATATTAAGTGACTGCAGCAGTTTTTGCATGTAAATGCATATTAAACAATTAGTACAAATTGCACAAATTTGTTACCTGTGAATCCTATTGCACATCAAAGAGATTGACTGCAATGGTTATTGCACCCTGGCCAGTTACTGGAAGCACAAAATGCACACTTGCCACCCAAATATGAACCAGCCTGTACCTGCTTTAAGAGTACTGTACATCAAATATTGTTAATGGTAGCAAGCTGAAGATGGAGCTAGCATAAATGTAACCCTGAGGCCCCATCCACACAAGTACGATTTTGATAGTTCCGCATAAATACTCTATCGTTTCGGCCTCGCGTCCAGACGGGTCCATTTTTCTCAGTGTGAAAACGGTATTTTTTTTTTTTTGAAAACCCATCAGTGGATAAATCCGAAAACGCCGGCTAGCCTGGCGCCATGTGGACAAGTGGATATTTTCAGGAATGACGCATAAGCCCCACCTCTCTAACCTTTAACCTCAGCCGCTGCTGCTAGACAAGTCATAACAGCGGACTACAGGCTTCTGCTCATACTGCAGAAACAACTCGGTCTATTACAGCTGCTACAACAACCTTCTGCTTTTATTTTACTGCAAGGAGCGACACAACTTCCTGTTTGAGCTTGTTTTGAAAATCGCATGCAACCAGTATGCACATGCTTCATGACATCACTTCTGGATTTAGTGTTGGTCCTGTGGTGTCATGTCACCACCTACAGGCCTGGCAATGTACTGCAGTGTTTTGGGTCATTTCCAGTGAATTGAAATGGCACTGTTTACGGAGGTGTTTTTTTTTTTTTTTAAACAGTATATTGGGTGAGACTGCATACTCATGTGGATGGGGCCTGAGTAACAATCAGTTAAAATTACCCTACTGAAATCCCTCACTTGAGTTGCATCATTCCATTGATTTTACAGGGCCTTGTAAATAAGGGTCTTCATTCTTATTCGCAAAGGGCAGTACAAGTGGTACACTGCAGGTAGAAAGTACTGAATCGCTTCTAAATGGCTGGTGTTAGCAGTGGGGTTTAGTCTAAGGGGTCGACTACACGGGAACGTTTTTCTCTGTAACCGACCATTTTGCTTACCGTTTGCCTGTCCCGGCTATATGAC
>JAPEKO010000021.1:22315626-22327570 GCA_027576075.1 Cathorops hypophthalmus
CCCCCCCCCCCCCCCCCCCCCCCCCCCCCCCCCCCCCCCCCCCCCCCCCCCCCCCCCCCCCCCCCCCCCCCCCGTCCTGGGCCCCCATGCCTGAAGAGTTACCCAAACTACTTTGAAAACTTTTAAAAATATTCTTGCATGAAAATTAGTTGTAGATGATAGATGCTTAAGTGGATATCAACAACTACCATTAAATTTGTTAGAAAATAAACACAAATGAATCTATAACATTCAAGTTTTACAACAAAACTTTAACCCTAGGCTACTGACTACTTTCTCAGCTTTAGAATGACAGTTTTCACATTCCATCATTTGGTTGATATGAACAGATACTGTTGTGTTAATGTAGTGCTGCTGCATGCTCTGTGGCAATGTCAGATTATAGACTCAGTAGTATCTAATGTATTTAAATTTTAACTCAGTTAAGCATGTCAAGTTCAACTATTACAAAAAAAAAAAAGATACAAAACAGCCCTTGGATACACAGATCAGCCACAACATTAAAAGCACGTATATATGAAGTGAATAACATTGATTTTCTCATTACAGTGGCACCTGTCCAGGGATGGGATATATTAGGCAACAAGTGAACAATTAGTTTTTGAAGTTGATGTGTTGGAAACAGGAAAAACAGGCAAGCATAAGGATCTGAGCAACTTTGACAAGAGCCAAACTGTGATGGCGAGAGGACTGGGTCAGTGCACCTCCAAAATGGCAGGTCTTGTGGGGTGTTCCCAGTTTGCAGCTGTTAGTACCTACCAAAACTGGTCCTAGGCAGGACAACTGGTGAACCAGCGACAGGGTCATGGGCACCAAAAGCTCACTGATTTACATGGCGAGCCCGTCTGATCCAATTACACAGAAGAGCTACTGCAGGCCAAATTGCTGAAAAAGTTAAAGCTGGCAATGATAAAAAGGTGTCATAACACAGTGAACTGCAACTTGCTACGTATTGGGCTGTGTAGCCACAGACCAGTCAGATTGCCCATGCTGATCTTGTCTAACCCCAAAAGCCCCTACAGTGGGCACCTGAGCAGCAGAACTGGACAATGGACCAATGGAAAAAGGTGGGCTGGTCTGATGAATCACATTTTCTGTCATGTGGATGGCCAGGTGCTTATGTGTCGCTTATCTGGGGAAGAGATGACAACAGGATAAACTATGAAAAGAAGACAAGCTGGCAGAGGCAGTGTGATGCTCGAAACAATGTTCTGCTGGAAACTGTCTGTCCTGGCATTCATGTGGATGTTATTTTGACACCTACCACCTACCAAAACACTATTTCAGACCAAGTACACCCCTTCATGATGAAACTATTCCCTAATGGCAATGGTCATTATATGCTATAATATGCTCTGGCCCCATCTCAGCACAGTGTGGTAATGTAGCTTACAGCAAGTTATGGTCAATGAACTGCTGAATGTCCAGTTGATGCTCCAAAAACACTGTGGGCTTTATAGCTAATTGGAGTAGTTTTGAGAGTAAGGCTGGCCTGTTAGGGTGGGACTGTATCCATTCCACTTGGGAAGGTGTTGCTCTCATGTCTTGTAGCATAGCCCATAGTCTCAGAACAGGCCTAGAGAGTGATAATCCAGAGCCAAGGCCTGGGAGCTGACAAGCAGCCTAAATGCACTGTTAGCTGCCTTGAGTCATCACTGAGGTGCCACCATATTGAAATTGTGTCTCTTCCCTGTCTTTTTTCCACCAAAAATGTAGAATATTCAGAAAATTTGTTTTAGTAACCTAATTAACACAAAATTAGATCATACTGAATGTACAGCCAACATCTTTGATCTGAAGCTTGGACTGTTAAGCATTAGATCTCTTAAGTGCTTATTAATGAAATTGTTACTGAACAGGAGTTTAATGTACTGTGTTTAACAGAAATGTGGATCAAACCAAATGAGTATGTAGCAGTAAACTAAGCTAGTTCTCCTGGATACAGTTATATGCATACAGCCTCATCAAACTGGTCGAGGAGATGACATTGCAGTTATTTACGATTATCTAGGCCTATTATTCCCAAAAAAGAACCTAGACAAATTAAATGTGTTTGAAATTATTTCTACAATCCCAAAAAATGTGGGACACTATTTTTTTTAAACAGAATGCAATGATTTGCAAAACTCATAACCCCCTATTTTTTCACAATAGAACAGACAACATATCAAATGTTTAAACTGAGACATTTTACTATTTCATGAAAAATATTAGCTCATTTTGAATTTGATGGCAGCAACACATCTCAAAAAAGCGGGGACAACAAAAGGTTGGAAAAGTAAGTGGTACTAAAAACAGCTGGAGGAACATTTTGCAACTAATTAGGTTAATTGGCAACAGGTCAGTAGCATGATTGGGTACAAAAAAGAGCATCTTAGAGAGACAGAGTCTCTCAGAAGAAAAGATGGGCAGAGGCTCACCAATCTCCAAAAAACTGTCTACAAATTGTTGAAAAATTTCAGAATAATGTTCCTCGGTGTAAAATTGTGAAGACTTTGAATATCTCATCATCTACAGTACATAATATAATCAAAAGGTTCTGACAAGCTGAAGGAATCTCTGCACAAGGAACAAGGCTGAAAATTAATATTGGATGCCCATGATCTTCGGGCCCTCAGATGGCCCTGCATTAAAAGCAGGCATGATTCTGTAATGGAAATCACTGTATGGGGTCAGGAAAACTTCCAGAAAACACAGTTCACCATACCATCCAAAAATGCAGGTTCAAGCTCTATCATGCAAAGAAGCTGCCATATGTGAACATGATCCAGAAATGCTGCCATCTTTTATGGGTCAAAGCTAATTTAAAATGGACTGAGGCAAAGTGGAAAACTGTTCTGTAGTCAGACAAATAAAAATTTGAAATTCTTTTTGGAAACCACAGACGCCGCGTCCTCCGGACTAAAGAGGAGAGGGACCATCCGCCTTGTTATCAGCACTCAATTCAAAAGCCTGCATCTCTGATGGTATGGGCAGCTTGCACATCTGGAAAGCCACCATCAATGCTGAAAGTTATACACAGGTTTTAGAGCAACATATGCTCCCATCCAGACACCGTCTTTTTTCCGGGAAGGCCTTGCATATTTCAGCAAGACAATGCTAAACTGTATACTGCATGTATTACAACAGTTTGGCTTCATAGTGGAAGAGTATGGGTGCTGAACTGGCCTGCCTGCAGTCCAGACCTTTCACTAACTGAAAACATTTGGTGCATCATGAAACAAAAAATATGACAAAGACGACCCAGGACTGTTGAGAAGCTAGAATCCTACATTAGGCAAGAATGGAACAACATTCCTCTCCCAAAACTCCAGCAACTGGTCTCCTCAGTTCCCAGATGTTTATGCACTGTTGTTAATAAAAGAGGGGATGCTACACAAGTGGTAAACATGGCCCTGTCCCAACTTTAAGATGTGTTGCTGCCATCAAATTCAAAATTACCTTTTTTTTTTTCTTAAAATGGTACATTTTCTCAGTTTAAACATTTGATATGTTCTATTGTGATTTTTTTTTTTTCAAATCACCACATCCTGTTATGATTTACATTTTACACAGCACCCCAACTTTTTTTGGAATTGGGGTTGTACTAATGTATGTAACCACAAAAAAATAATTCTATCCAGTCAGTTCCACTAATTATTTTTATAGACTTCCATGGCAATATTCTGAATTCCTTTATGAATTTCATCTCAGACCTGGTTATTTCCTTAGACAAAGCATAAATTGCTGGAGACTTTAATATTTATTTTGATAACCCAGAAGACCCTCTGGGAACAGCATTCATGTTCATTCAAGATCCAGTAGCAGTTAGTCAGAAGGTCATAGGACTTCACTCACAATGGTGAGCCACACACTTGATCTAAAACTAACTTTTGGATTAAATATAGAAAACGGTCACATTTACACGGGAGAAAGCTCTCTCAGGTCATTAGCTCATCTCATTTAAAATATGTTTTAGTAATAACATATGCACCTTGCCATCCTACTGTGTCAAACATGCATTCATGTCAACTACTGAACATAGTTTTTCAATAAACGCAGAATTTTCAACTTTGACTGGATCACCATGAGACCCCACAGACCTTGATCAAGCAAGCGAATGCTTATAATCAACCTTCCATTCTACTCTAGATCATTGTTTCTTAACCACTGGGCCACAGCCCACAAGTGAACCATGAAGTGCCATCTTGTGGGCCACAGTTTTTTGTTGTCCCCCCAAGTTGAAGCTAATTTTTTTTTTAGGAGGGTACAATTTAAAATATGTTTTACTAATAATATATGCACTTTGCCATGCTACTGTGTCAAACATGCATTCATGTCAGCTACTGAACATAGTTTGCATCTGACGTCACATCCGCCTCATTAGATATGCAAGACATGATGTGGTGGTCAGCTAAGCTCACTGTTCACAAAGCGTTACCATCACTGGGACACCTTGTTTGTCATTAAAATGCCCTATGCTTGCATTGTTTTGGGCTGCTTGAATTTAACAAATGGTGAAACTGATAAAAGTTTCTTCCAGGTTGTCCATAAAGTCATAAAGGGTCAAAGGGCAAAGGATTTTACCAAAAGGTGATGAGAAAGGTGGCTCTTGAACCTTTCACTGCGATGAAAGTGAGTGGAGTTGAAGAACGCTCGAGTTTGCCTTGATCACTTTGTGAACGGTTTGTAAATTCCTCTGATTTATTTTGTTTGAATTCACAAATGACTTCTCACCATTTTCCATTATTTTGTGATGTTTTGAAGTTCAGGAGCTGCTTACTCTAAGTCCTCAGATGTGTTTTTGTTTACTGTTCAATCATAGTTGCCATATTGTAAACTAACATGTATATAATACATGTAATACACAGGTCTTTAAAGGGGTTTCTGTGGATCTTTGTGAATGATTTACCTAGAAGAGAAGAGCAGGGAGGATTGACAATCGAGTGGCTGTGGTTTGTTTACACCCGATACTCAAACTTGTAGCATCCTAGCAACCATCGCAAAGACTCATACAAAAAGACCAAAAATTCCTCCTTACCCAGGCAAAAATGATACAGGATTCATCTTGTAGTGTCTTGATCTCCAGATCTTTAACCCAACCACTTATAAAAAGTTGTATACCTCTGTGCTCTTCAAGGTTTTCATCTGTTTGGCTGTATAGAATGATGTCTGCAGAACCAGGTAGTTTGAGATGTCAGGGAACTCAACAGATGGATGATTTTCCAACTTGTAGGGAAAATCCTTCTTTGTTAACATGTAAATATCTAACCCATTGAGTGGTTTCTATAGCAACTTCTTTTGAGTGTACTTCTTGGTTTTAATAACTTGCTTGTTTGCTGTACACAAACATGGCAACAAGTTCTTGTGTTAATCAACCAGATTCCACTTTTGGATAATTAATCTCTTTTGACTGAGAATGCCCTGCATGCATGGTTTTATGTTGGCTTCTGGTACATCCATACAATTTTAAATACAATACCTACAATTAAAAAGAGTTTGATTTTATTGCATTTATTTAACTCCTAGGCTCCCATCTGTAACAGGGAATAATGTTGCATCCCATTAATACACTTTACAATAGATTATTAGATTCTAATAAATGAGTCAAAATAATTGGGGATCTGTTTTAATGGACCCTGACTCATTAGAAGAATGAATAGGTGGGCTTTACAGTAGAAAAGGTTGAGAACCCCTGCTCTAGATAATGTAGCTCCACTTAAGCAAAAAACGAACAGAACACAACTACCACCCTGGTATAACAGAGACACATGCACCTTAAAACAGATCACTTGAGAAACAGAATATAAATGGTGTCAAACTAAACTGGTAGTATTCCAGTCAGCACAGAAGGAGACCTTCCTGAAGTATAGAAAAGCTTTTAGTGCTGCTAAATCAATGCATCTCTCCACCCTAACAGAAGATAACAAAAATAGATTAGATTCTTATTTAATAGTATAGCAAAATTAACTAGGAATAAGACCACCACAGAAATATGTAGTACCGAGGACTTCATTAAGTTTTTCAACAGCAAAATTGAAAATATCAGGCAAAAAATTCCGATTATAAATTTAAAGCCAGACAATTTGATAACCAATACTGTAGATGACAATAACGATCAGATCAGTGACTAATGTTTTACTCCCCTTCAAGAGACCAAATTAATTTCACTTCACTAATTTCCTCATCAAAATAAACTTGTGTAGTACATCCCTTACCTACACATTTCTTCAAACAGATAATACCAGAAGCAATCAAACCTCTTCTAAAAAATAATCAATTCTTCTGTGAGTACCTAAATCCTATGTCCTTAAATCCTTTCAACGAGCAGTTATCAGAACCCTGATTAATGCCCCTTCCCCAAGAGGCAAAAAAAACAACAACTGGCATTTCTGTCCATTTTAGGGGTGCCCATGTCCAGCACTGAATATATTCTTGATGTCACACTCCACAGTAGTGCTTAATAGCTAAAGCAGACAGACAGGAGTTTGATTTTCTAGGGGTTTTTTTCTCCTCTACTAGGAGCACTACATTCAGAGAAATTTTTGAAAAATAAAAGTTTTTTCCCTCCAAACAAATGGCTTCTACCTTCAAAGTAAATGCTATGATCAATCATATTTCTGCTCTTTCAGATGCCATAAGTGCTTGTCCATAAGCATCCAAAATTTGAAAAAATTACCTTCACCCACTAAAATTGTGTAAGGTTATCCAAACACAGGTAAAAACATCTCCAAATGGCACCAAACGGCACCAAACCTCTTCTATTGCCTCACAATGGCTCTTGAAATGGCACAAAGCCTCAAACAATAGCAGAGGACTTCTAGAAATAGCAAGCATTTCTAAAAATTGGCATAAAAGAATATGTCCAAATGGTTCAAACCACCAACAAATATCACAAGAAATCTTTCAAAATGGCACCAAGCCTCTTAAAATTGCACGAAGCCTAAAAAAAGTAGTCTAGAAATAGCAAGCATTGCTAAAAATGGCACAAAGGAACATGCCTAAATGTCAAACCACCAACAACTGTCAAAGAAAATGTCACCAAACAGCACAAAATGAAATAAGCAGCAGAAGCATTAGAAATCAGTTACAAAATGTGCAATTTCACAAATATGCCTAAACTTAGTCAACTCATTTCGTCTTTATTGAAATTAGCACCAGAGGCCTGTTAGTACTGTGCCATGTAACATAGGCATGCAGAAGTTGCCGTTTTCCCCTCCAAGACATAGATGCAGGGTTGGATTTTAGGAGGAAAATAATTTACAAATGTAAAAGTGCAAAATATAAATGAATAAATGCAAAACATGAACAAAAAGTGCAAAAAAAGTCAGAGTCCAACGTGCATCACTGAGCTTGGTTGTCATGGACATCACCACTCAGTGGAACAAAGACAGTCCATTATACAATATACAGGGGTGCATCGCAAGACCTGTACTTGTAAACTGTCTTGCCATACTCCTTCCATTGAAGGTAGAGAGTACACAGTGTTGTCTTCCAGCCGAGGCTTTGTCTCTCGTCACAGGAGGTTCAGGTGTCTACAATGGTCACTGGATAGATGGCTTATCACTGCAGGTGGACACTTGACTGACAGCTGCAGCCTCCATGGGCTCAAACATTATGAACTTGTGGCTTCAACACTCCCAAAATCCACCATGCAGTTATCACGTTTTTGTTGATGGCCAGGCCCTGAATGTCACTAAAAGATGCTTCCTGAGGGGCTTCACACGAAAGAACCAATCTTAGCCAGTAATGCCTTTTCAGTCTGTCATTCTGCTCATCCTCTTTGATGTTGCTCATGTGCAGGTTCCAGAATACTGAATCAAATCCGTCACCTGCAATGACATACATTGGGAATGGAATGGTAATCACTAATATAAAGTACAAGTAACAAGAATCACCATGAGTAAATGCTAAATTGCAATTCAGGTTTTTTGCACTTTTGTTCATGCTTTACATTTAGTCATTTATTATTTTGTACTTTCAAGGTACAAAAACAAAAAAATTCCAGACTCTTGAAGCCTTCATCACCACATCTACATTGTTACCATAAATGCAACTGTCAAAAAAAAAAGTTTACAGAATTCATTTATACCCATAGAATATACATAGTGATGCTTTATTTTACCAGGCATTCCTTTTAAAATTGTATGTTTTCATCATGATAATTTAATGCTTGCTAATATCCAGAGTAAGGGATTGACAAAGGACTTATTCATCTATGAATGATGAGTGAACACAAGAAAACAACTTTCCTTTTTTGAATCTTTAAAAGGTGTCAAAGAACAGACAGCCTTTAAGTCATTTAAAAACAGTTTACAAGTTTGTATACAAGGGTGAGGACAGCAATATCTGTATCCACCTGAAGAAGAAAAATGATTAAATGGACAAAATGATCAGCCTATCCATGAAAAATATTTACATTAGAAATTATCTACATATTTGGAAAATTTTAGTGCTCATGACAACTCATTCAGTTCTTTTACATTTTCTGAATCTCCCAGATCTAAACCACTGTACAGAGTAGCACTACAGCCACATTTTTTTACTGTCTTGCTTAAACACACAGTGAATGTGTTTACCACAGTCAGAGGGCAGGAGGGAGAGACACCATCACTAACTACTACTTGTGGCTTGGTACTCTCCATCACCAGCATGCTGGAGTATCCAGACCTGAAGCAGGCTATACTGTAGTGGGTGGGCCACACACCAGAGGAACATCGCCAGCACTTCCATGCTCTGACATAGTGAGACCGGTTGCCTGTTTGCCTTTGCCCAACAACTCTGAGATGCCTGCCGATGGTGGTTGCTGACTGGCGAGTACGATGCTGAGAGCGTTGTAGATTGAGTGGCACTGGAGCAGTTTGTCTTGCAACTGCCGAGAAAGATGTCAGCATGGGTCCAGTATCACCATGTGGCATCACTGGAGGAGGTGGTCCAACTGGCAGAGGATCACCTGACAGCATTTCTGGGAGCAAGTGATGCTGCAGCTTTTCTCCCCCTCTCTCCCCCTATCCTTACCCCTCCCCTACCCCAATCCCATGGAAATGGCGGCCAAGTCCTCCAAATCCCACTCCCCATACTCATGTCTTCCCTCATGTCTCCTCACTCCCTTCTCCTTTTGTGTCTGTGCTGCCATTAACCTCCCTGCCACCACCCACAAGTGGACTCATCCATGCCCACCAAAACCAGGAAAATGTCCAGGTGGGTCTGTCAGCGGGGCAGGAAGGCTGAGATTTCCTGGAATCAGCACTGCCACAAAGGGGCAGGGATTCCGATTTGCATTCCTGATGTGCTGTGGGCTTCCCCAGATCGAGCAGGAACATACCACGTTTGAGTATTCAAGGGGGTACAAGTATTTAAGGATTCTTTGGTGGATTTGGTGGAGTTATAATCAGAGCTCCATGCATCAAAGCCTGATTCCATGTGGGGCACTGGGAAATGCAAGATTGATGAAGGTCAGGTGTATACACAGGGATGTTCACAAATATACACCAATGCCCATCACTATTCATTTCTGGGGAGAAAAGCATAGTGTGGAGGCGGTGGTAAGCCCAAGCCTCACCCATTCACTTATCCTGGGAACAGATTGGCTGGGGTTTAAAAGGTTAATAAAACAGTAGTAGATGGGTCCTGGATAAGCACATCATGGGGGAATCCCACCACAACATTGGCTGGGGAGGTGGTTTCATGGCACAGAGAGGGAGAAGGGCACCAAACTACCTCTCTCTCTGGGAAAACCCTTAGGGGATTTCCCACTGGAATAGATGAATGACAAGTCTCTGAAACTTTTGACCAAGTGAAGGTAACTGATAGCCAGAAACTCCAGCCTATTGTTATGCATTCCTTTCTGTATTTTGTATTATTAAGGACAGACTATATTGAGTGACACAGGTCACTCAGACTAAGGAGGAGACGACACAATTGTCGGACCCGAAGAGCCACAGGGAACTTTTATTCCATGTGGCTCATCTTAATCCCATGGCTGGGCAGCTCGGTCAGGACAAAACACCAAATCATCTCATGGCTCATTTCTATTGGCCAGGGATTCACGCCAATGTCCACAGATGGTGCGCAGCTTGTCACGAATGCCAGCTAGTAAATCCAGCAGCTACGCCAATAGCGCCATTGCACCTATTCCCATTAACTGATATTACCTTCAAAAAAACTGACATGAATCTCATTGGGCCATTAGATTGATTTGCATGTGGGTATCATTTCATCTTAGTTATAGTGGACTATGCAACATGATACCCAGAAACAATGCCTCTTTGCAATATCTCTGCACATAGTATTGCAGAGGCACACTTCTGCATTATTTCCTGAAGGATTCCTGAAAGAAAGCTTGACTGGTTGAGGCACCGCTTTTATATTATTCACACTATGCGAATTGTACAAATTATTGGGAATTAAACTGATTCATACTAGTGTTTATCATCTGCAAATGGATGGGCTGGTTGAAAGATTTAACCAAACACTTAAAAACAATTTGTAAGTTCATTCACAGGGACACTAGAAACTGGGATAAGTGGCTAGACTGTTGTTTGCAGTGTGCAAGGTCCCACAAGCCTTCACTGGGTTTTCCCTGTTTGAACTGCTGTATGGACGCAAGCCCTGGGGTGTCTTAGATGTCATTAAAGAAAATTGGGAGGAGGGACCTTCACAAAGCAGCAATGAAATTCAGTACATTCTTGACCTGAGAGCAAAACTCCAGGCACGGAGTCACATAAGCCAAGAGAATTTGCTACAGGCACAAGAACAGCAAACCTGGCTGTACAATAGAGAGAAATGACAAAGAATTTGCACTGGGAGATAATGTGCTCATTTTACTGCCCACATCAAGCTCAAAATTACTCGCCAAGTGCCCTTGAGGTCACATGGCAAATCGGGGAAGTCAATTATGTGGTCCGGTGTACAGATAGAGGTGATGCAGGTCAAATTTACCACATTAATCTCTTGAAATCATGGTGAGAGGAGGTTCCTGTGGCTTTTGTGTTTGTAGTTCCAGAGAGGGTGGAGCTGGGATCAGAGGGAAGTCCAAAAGGTGCAGTCCAATTCATCCTGGTCACCTGTGAAGACCATCTCTCACCATCCCCAGACAGCATAGGTTGTCAGGTTGCAGGAGGAATTCAGTGACGTGTTCATGCCCCTCCCTGGTTGCACTGACCTCATAGAGCACCACGTCAAGATTCCCACAGGTGTGGTGGTGCTCAGCTGCCCGTATTGGCCTCCCAAGCACAAGAATAATGTGGTTCAGAATGACCTCAAGGCAATGCTTAATACTGGAGTAATTGAGGAGTTGCACAGTGACTGGAGCAGCCTGGTGGTATGAGGCTGTGAGGATGTGGTTGAGCACTGGCTGTGAATGGCAAGGAGTTGAGCCAGCAGGTAACATGTGACAAATTACTAAAGTCCTTCCCGCACCATATGGCGCATTAGGCAGCGCCGATCTCCATTTCTGTAGCCCTCGGCCTCTTGCCTATTACATAGCTAGGGTTACAGTGGGGGACTGGTCCTCTGGTAACCACGAGAGTTTGACTAGTGGTACAGATGACAAGTTACACCTGTATCTAATTACTGGCTGTCTATTAACATGCATCTCTGTCTCTTTCAGATAGCCAGTAATGAGAGACAGCTGTGTTCCCTGATGTATGTGCTGTGTGTTTATGTGGTAGTACACTGAAAAGTGAAATATAAAATAAACACACCTATTTTGAAGCCTGCTCCCAGTTCTTCTGTATCCCAACCACAAATATGGCGATTTACTCTATTTTTTTTTTCTATTTACTGTTTGATGGTCTGAAATGCATTTAGAAGGCAGGAAATTCCACTAATTAACTTTTGACAAGGCACACTTGTAAATTTAAAAAGGCTTCCAGGTGACTACCTCTTGAAGAAGAAACCTTTATTTGTCACATGCACACTTCAAGCACAGTGAAATTCATCCTCTGCATTTAACCCATCTGAA
>JAPEKO010000021.1:22429324-22441187 GCA_027576075.1 Cathorops hypophthalmus
AGAGAGAGAGAGAGAGAGAGCTTACCTCATGTCGAAAGGAGGAGGAAAGTTTTACTCGTTTTGACATGGCGAATTATTAACATGAGAAAATACTCGTAATTCACAACTAAAAACACTGCAGCTACACTGACAGCCTGAACATGCTTTCTCGTGTGATTGCATTGCGCTTGCGCAGAACGGTGCCATTCCTGCGCGCCTTAGCACGTGCACCTGAAGGCGCGCCTTGGCGCACGTGCCTAACGAGCTCCTGCATGCGCGCCGTTAACAAAGAACACCTGTCTAATCAATGAACTATGTTTGGGCTATTTAAGGACTGTGCCCATGCAAGGACGATGCGCAGTACTACGCTGCGTCTCAGAACGCGAAAAAGCCAAAAAATAAAATTTCTTCATTCAGAAAACTGGAGATTTTCAAGAGTTGTGTCAAATATCCGGATTTCCAGGTCATTAGCAGAAAAACATCCAACGGAAAATCTAAAAATCCGGAATTCCGGAACACTTTCATGACTACTTATTATAACTAATACAGCCATCAGTGTGAATGTGGAGATATATATATATATATATAAAAAAGTTATTCTGCTCAATCTTGTGTGGCTTATATCAGCTCACGTCTGACTCGATTTCATGAAATAACTTCCACATACATCATCCACATACACTGGATTTTGAGACCAAGCATTTTTAATTCTGCAATTTCAATAAATAAAAACTTTGTTCAAAACTTCAGACAAAATCATTTCTGCTTAGAACATAAACCAGCAAAATGACGATAGGAATTTGTGGAAAATGCTGCAATAATTCTTGAAAATTTGAAAACAAATTTTAAAAAAAAATACGGTCAGGCCATCAAATACTTTTATTCCATATCTTGCTGCTTTTTTGTATTTTTGGGGGTTTTGTTTTTGAGTCTTTATTTCGTCCAACATTGTTTGAACAACGCACTCTGCCATTTTGTTTTAATCTCCTCACGGTATATGAGCTAATTGGCTACTCTACAATTAAGCTATCAAAGTGCACAACTGCTTATATCCAGTGAATGTGGATAAAATAATTAAGGCTTGTAAGATCTTGATTAGATTAGATTCACTTTATTGATCCCACATCGGAGAAATTCACGTGTTACAGTTGTAAGAAAATGTCATATAGATAAAATAAACCAAATAAAAATTAAACAAGCTAAAGATTGAGGGCTATTTGCATTATCTACCATGAAAAAGTATAGAAATATTGCCTTATTGAGAGGCTTGGAAAAAATTGCACATTACAGGTAGACTCTGTATAAGATATACGAGTATGTATAAAAATAGTTTAAGACCTATTGATAAAAAGATATTCCTTTCTTGATCCCCAAGAGGGGAAATTCAGGTGTTGCAGCAGCTCAAGTCCAGAGTAAAATATAGATAATGTAGATTAAGTTTCTTTTTAAGACTGATCAAAAACACATCTCGCATAGAATATAATCGAATGAGGACAGAGCTAAATGAGGACAAGTGCTAAAAAAAAAAAAGACAACAAGAACTGGTAGTAGCAATACATCCATTCGTGGTGTGCATAAACTAGTGAAGAGCCATATAAAGTGACAGTGAAGTGAGGTAGCCATCGGCATGGTGGAACTGTAACAATAATAGTGCAACATGTGATACAGTACATGATAGTGCAGATAACAGGGGAAGGAATAGTGTTATAGCAATGGATAAAAATTTACAGAATATTTACATTTGTGTGCTGTGTGCAATGTTCCACATGAATCCATGACAGGAGAGAGGGATAGAGACGGAGAACGCGCACAAGAGAGAGCGCGCGCAAAAGCACATAATGTTCCACACGAGTCCAGTGAAGAAGAAAAAGAGTGTGGCACTGTTTTACAATCTGATGGCAAGGGCACAAATGAGCATCTGAAGTGCTCTGCCTTGGTCTTCACTGGAATGAGCCCATGACTAAATAAGCTGCCCAACTGTTATCGTTCCTCATGGAGAGGGTGAAAGAGATTGTCCAGGATAGCTCCAATTTCTTCCCCCTCATCCACTGACACTCGATTGTCCAGCTCCAGACCCACCGCAGAGCTGGCTTTCCTCACCAGCTTAATGAATTTGTTGGCCTCTCCAGTCCTGATGGCACCACGGCAAAGAATAGAATGCTGGCTACCACAGACTGGTAGAATGCCTTCAGGAGTTTGTTGCACACACCAATTGACCTCAGCCTCCTTAGAAAACAGCCTGCTCTGTCCTTTCCTGTAGAGGGCATCACTGTTGTGTGTCCAATTCAGTTTATTGTTGATCTGCACTGCAAGGTACTTGTAAGGCCTTCTGTTCTTCTGATAATCTACCACTAGCTCTTTAGTCTTGCTAAATGTTAAGCTTCAAGGTGGTTGTTGCTATACCATGTGATCAAACTCTCAAATCAGACCTCAGTACTCCTCATCTCTGGTGATGCATCCAACAGTGGGGTAGTTGTCAGAAAACTTCTAGAAGTGACAGGAACCAGAGTTGTACTGCAAGTCTGAGGTGTAGAGTGAAGAGCAAATGGTACCAGTGTGGTTTCTTGAGGTATGCCAGTATTGCTGATCACAGACTCAGACACAACCATCCACTCTGACATACTGTGAGGTAGTGTGTGATCTAGAAAGTGGTGTTGGGGTGCAGGTAGCACCTCCAGTAGCTTCTTCTCAGCGGGTCAGACTGGATGGTGTTGAAAGCACTGAAGAAGTCCAAGAACATGACTCTCTCAGTGCTTCCTTGCTTCTCCAGGTGAGACGAGGCCTTGTGCGTCAGGTAGATGACAGCATCCTCCACCCCAATATGTAGCTGGTAAGCAAAGTACAGCGAGTCCAGGAAAGCTGTCAGCTGGGTCCTCAGGTGCCACAGAAGCAGTCTCTCAGAGGTCTTCATCATGTGTGATGTCAGTGACTATAGACCCAGGGCTCCAAGACCACTGGGATGACTCCTCTTCGGCACCAAAAATGCTGTAAATGTTTAAAATACTGTCCTGGCATCCCTGAAGATTTCCCTTCAATAGAACTACAGAACTGAGCACAAACCTGTTCTCGCATGAAAATGCCCCTGTGCACAAAGTGAGGTCTATAGAGACACAGTTTGCAAGTTGACTGTGGAAGAACTCGAGTGGCCTGCACAAAGCCCTGACATCAAACCCCACTGAACAATTTTAGATTAACTGGACCACCGACTGCACCCTATGGCCTCCACAGCCAATATCAGTGCTTGACTTCACTAATGTTCTTATTTATGACTGAATGGGTGAATCCCCTCAATCACAAATCTAGTGGAAAGCCTTTTCAAAAGTGTGGAGGTTATTACAACAAAGTGGGACCAATTCAGGAATGGGATGTTCAGGCACCAATGGGTGTGACTGATCAGGTATCCACATACTTGCTGGTCTTACACATAGCATAAAAATAGTGTATATTACACTTCATTTTAAAAAAATTAAGCTAATAATTTTTTACAACAACTTTTAAACATTTAACAAGTCAGAGCAGATAATGTCCCTGAATCACACTGGGGGTTTTCTGGAACATAAATCTACTCAGACTTGGCCAAATCTCCGATTTTTGTTGGTTTCAAATAAACAAATGCCATGCTGCCTAATGTAAATGCACATTATTTTAGCAACACTTTAATCCAAATCCTGGGTAATGCATAAACATCTGCATAAGCAGAACGGCTTATTCAGTTATGCTGGACTGTTATTTCAGTGCAGTGACCATCATGAGTCTGATGAAAATCCTAAATGATTTTCAAAACGTGTTGATGCCCATTACAAGACAAAAAAAAAAGTAGCACACAGTCGTCTCACATCCCCCAACTGCATCCCACAGTCCTCAAGACGACGTCAAAATAGAACGCTACCATACGGAATCGATTCAACTGATAAATCCATAACAGCTTCCTACTAAATGATGCTTTAAATAGCATGCCACCACAGGTAACTGCATACCCCCGTACTAAACAAAAAATTGGTACAGGACACCACATCATTACTGACTCCATATACATTATAAATAGTCTCACACTAAATATTTAGTGCCGCATGTGACGTACTATTTTATCATATGAGTATATTGTCTTGACGTAGCCGAGACTGTTTGGGTCTCAACATGGCAATTCCTTGTTAAAAACACATTCCTTTCTCATGCACACGGTCGCATGCAGCACCATCAGGCTAAACATTACAAGTTAATATATAACTCTCACCTGACCAAATAGTCAAGCAACCGTTTTATTGTATAGAGCAGTTATTACGGTACTATTTTTCTCCGAATACTAAGGATACCCAATATAAACCAACAAAGAAATATGCTCATCAAAACACATTAAGTGTTTTATAAAATGCACCCACCTCTATGCCTTCTGTCAATTTGCCTGCAACGATATCACAAAGCGACAATGTCACCGAAATTCTGAACCTGTCAAAGACGGAAAACGCAAGTTTATTAGAAAAATTTCGTAGATAGTAGCATAATTAAGAGGTCTGTGGGGATTAAATATGGTTTAATTCATTCCAACTCGGCAGAGCTCCTCCTGTCACTGTTATTAACGCTTCGTCTCCAGGTTGTGCTTTTTTAGTACATTCGCAGTTCATAAATGAATAAGAAAGCCTAACTGTACGTGTTTAATAGAGAATAAATTCATGATCAGGTATGACGGCTCCTTAAAAAGCTTGGACAAATTAACGCAGTGCTGCACAGGTAACGCTGGCCAACTAAACAGCATAATCTTCACAACTGTACATACAGTATAGAAACTGATAAAATTTAACCATTATACCGATTAGAAAAATCCGTTTTCAGAGGCAAGTAGAGATCACTGTTATTGTTACATCACCTGTGTATCGTATCGTCTTCGAACCCTCAAGGGAAAAACCGTTCTTCTCCGTTGATGCACTTCTATTCTATCTTACACATACCAATGCGCACTCATGCCGTCAGCGTCATTTAACAGCCACTTCAGCAGGCTTTTGTTTCAAAGCCAAAATAAGGATTATGGTTCTGTTGGTGCATTTGTGACTACCGCGCCGTCGGCGACTTGAGTCGTTTCCGTACAATTTCCATTGAAAAAACACCTCACACTAACTTGCTGTTCAACGTCCTCTATGACGTCGTATAAAGCAAAGCATTTAATTGGTTTTCAGCGTTGCCAACCAAACCCTACAGTTGGGGCGCGGGGCAAATATTTATTCGCATAGACGCCGCTTCATGTAAACCCTATGAACACTCGGGTCGCTTTAGGACAGTCACATATACACTGACGCGCTTTGACACGATTCACAGAGCAATCAAATCTAAATCGCATTTTTGCCATTCCGTTCAGTTGTGTTTCAAACCACCTACGAATGTGGACTGAAAGGCATTTGTAAAAATCGGATCTCATGTAATTTTATCGGATTTAGACCGAATATAAACATAAGTCCTGGTCAGGGAATATCACAAAGCACACAGGTACAAGATATTTAAGTTAATAATAAATGGGTTTATTTTTCAATATTTAATTGGTATGTGGGTCACCATCTCTACAATAATAAAATACAACAAATCTGGGAAAAAGAATGAAAAATCAATACAATTTTAAATGTACAAAATAAATCACAGCCTCCTCTGTCTCATCACCCAGTCTAACCTCACCCATCTTGCAATTTCATTACACTCAAGACAACAAGGTCTGATTAAACCATCTGAACATCAATATTTGAAGACCTAAACCCTTGGTCTGACTAAGTGGTGTACATATTTTAAGAAGTTGCGCAAAAACAAGTGGAGCACTGCTGACTTTCCACCAAAATTTCTACATGACAAGCTTGCACTTCTCATGAAAAGGGCTAGCAATATTCTTAGGGTTCCTCAATCTAATTTCAGTGATAAGGGATGTACATCATTCCCCCCACCCAAAAAAAAAAAGGTTGACCAAGATGAGAACCAGGGGAGACACAGTGGGCATCAAAGATCTTGCCCTCAGAGGAAGTAGGGCGTTGTGGTTCTGGGTGGAATGACTCGCTCCGCATCAGGCACAGCACGGAACAGTTTGGGCTCCCGTGTATTCACATCTTTGAACACCATAATTGAGGCAATGTTGCCACAGCGGTAACAGTAGTTGGGGGCTGACCACACCGTCACAAGCTTCTCATCAAACATAAACTTGTAGCCCTCATGAACAAGCTGATGTGCACGGCAAATCAACTTCAGGTTGTTAATATGGACAAACTGCAAAAAAAGGGAGAAGAAAAAAAAAAGTTACACATTTTACATTTAATATTTTGTTATCCATCAAAAATACACCACGTGGTATTGTATTATTGAGAATCATGTCAGAAGTTTATGCTGTCTAGCCCATGTACAAATAATAAACTGTTACAACTGTAGTGAAAGACATTTAGGAGAAAGAACCACTTGTCTGCCCAAATAGGAAGACAAATGTTTAATTAGGTGTGGAAATGATCTACATACTGTTGAAAGAAAATCTTAAATAACATCCCTGCACTTATTACTGAATGACCTGTTTGTTTTTTTAAAAAAAAAAAGCATATTCCACCTTTTAGGATACAGTTGAATTTCTCCACAGAAAATGAGCCAGACTAAGTAGCACACAGACTTACTCATCATGATCACACAATACTGTCAAGTTGCACGAATCCTCAGTATATTGGTTCTGAAGGAAGCGATTTTGGAAAGAATGTAAAGTTTGAAATTGGTCGACTCCCAATGATGCCATCTGTGGCCAGGATGTGGCCATTGGAAGAAAACTAGCAGTGCTCTCCAAGTGGGAAGGATGCTATACTCGCTCTCCCTCACTCTCCAATTTATATTTCTGGTATTTGGCAAGCACCCTTATACAAAGCAAATTACAGAAGTGAAAGGACCTCTCTCAATTACCAAACTGAGCAGTTGCAGGCTAAAGGGTCTTGCTTAAAGGGGAACCGAAGTCATTTTTAAACTTGCTTTTGCTTAATGAATGTGTTATTCCATTACGTTTTCGGTTTTAGTAACTTTATATTGCAAGTCGCATTGGCAACTAATTACAATTAAGTATTATACTTATCGGCCTATTCGGGTTTTTAGCCGTGTTGAATGTACTTCGTTTGGTCCATGGCAGTCGTCACTTATCCGCGCGATCTTCACGAGACTTGTGCGAGACTTCGAAACGTGACGTGTCAGCCAGGTGTCAGTGCTGCCATCTTGAAAACTGTTTTCCAAACGAAACACTGCACAAAAACAAGTTTAAATGACAGTTACTGTATTTTTTCAAACTTTCCTGATCGTTATCAAAAACAAACAAACCTTACGGCTTGATTACATCAGCATTCGAACAAGGGTGCGCGTGTCTTGACTACCCGTGTCCGAAATTGCTCCCTACTCACTATATCGGGCACTATATAGTGGGGACGCCATTTTGTAGTGCTGTCCGAAACCTGAGGATTATTTACACCCTATATAGTGAACTCAAAGTATCCCACAATGCATCATGAAAATTAGTATACAACGATGGTCACTCACCAAAGTAATACATCCCATCATGCATTGCAGTTGCACTAAAATCAAATTGCAAGTCTCAAATTTAATTTAATAAAAGGCAGCAAAGAATTCAGCATTCAGCCTTGATTTAAAAAAAAAAAAAACCTGAAAGATGCAGGCATTGATTAATGTGGGAAATACGCTCAGTATGTCCATCACAAAAATAAATGAATGTATTTATTATTTTGAAAAACCACCAGCCGACTGATCTGGCACGTTTTAATTTTGCAACAGCAATGATGTAAGTACCAGCACAACGGACTAGTGTCCGAAAGCATTTTTTTTTTTTATTTTACCAATGAGCTCGCTATATAATCCTCAAAATAGTAATTCCCTATATCGAGAGTAGTGAACGAGTGATTTCAGGACACCAGGAATGTTGGCAGATGGTCGCTTTGATTTCCACTGTACGTTTTACTTCTGTCCTACAATGTCTTGCACAGGTCTCAACGAATCTCGTTTCTGGCCATCGCTTTGACATATGGACTGATATTACATAGCATATTTCAAACACAACATGCTACAGTAGTGACAAAATAGCCATCAAAATGCATTCCTATATTTAATAAAATGAGATGCATAGAAATAAAAATAAATTGCCTTCGGTTCTCCTTTAAGGATCTAGCAATGGTAGTGCTGGGATTTGAACCATTGACTGATCACTTGTCCAACATCTTCACCATTGAGCTTTCGCCAATCAGACATCAAATCACTGGACATTAGCCAATTGTGGGCATCAGCCAATTGTGGGCATCTGTATGCTCATGGAAGACAGCAGATAGTGCTTTACTCCAGGAGTGGTAGGGCTGAGTCACACTTCTGTGAGCAAGTCTCTGAGCATGTCAGGACATCATGCTTGCATACAACACGTCCTCTAGAAGGCACTGTCACGAGTCACACCAAAACATGCGGAATTACTTTGTGAAGGGCCAAAAACAACAGTTTTCAGTGCTTCACTCAAGGAATAATAAATAAGATAATACAAAAGTTTGTAAAGAAAACTGCAGGCAGGCAGACAGACACACACGATGACACCTTACATAATCCTCAATTATAAACCAATTGAGGGGGGAGTTCAAACTTTCCCAGGCCTGGGGCACAGTGAGTATAAACCTGGTGGATTATTTGTCAATATTTTTCACCCGACATGACTGACCTGATGGTTACCCAAAACCAACAGGTATGTTGAGATTGTTCACTCTTGAGCTAGCACCGAACAATACAGTTTGTGAGGGAATGGAGATCCACAGACCTGCAAGTTTTTCTAGTTATACGGTTTATTTTAGGACTTTTTGGGCAGCACAGTGATGTGGTTCGTACGGTTACCTCACAGCAAAAAGGTTCTGGGTTCAAGCCCAGTTTGCACGTTCTCCCCATGTCTCTGTGGGGTTCCCCCCCCACAGTCCAAAGACATACAGGTTAGATTAACATGGGAGCACCCTTGGGCTGAAGTGCCCTCGAGCAAGGCACCTAGCCCCAAACTGCTCCCCAGGCACTGTAGTATGGCTGCCCACTGCTCCAGGTATGTGTGTGTTCACTTGTGAACACACGTATGCACACTGCTTCAGAGGGGTTAACTGCAGAGGATGAATTTCACTGTGCAGGTAACAAAGGCTGCTTCTGTTGGGGGTAGGGGGGGGAAGCCAAAAATCTCCAATTACTGGAGTTTAGACAGTGACCAAATCATCTGGTCCATGAATAACCAGAAATGAATGTTGCACAACTGCGTTGAAAAACAGCTGTCAAAAGCAGTGTTTGAAATTTCCCTGTAAAGTCCAAACTGAATAATTGAAAATGCTGAACAGTTGTGCAAGTGCTTGTCAATCACAAGGCATCTTTGCATCATCTTGAGACATCTTTTCCCCCTGCAAATGAAGCGCAGAGACAGAAGTGGATTGCAGCTGTTTCAAGGAGAGCTTGGATACAAACTAAGATAACTGTGCTTTGAGCTGCTCACTTGCTTGGAGGTGTACTGTTTGCTTCCCCCCCCAAACAAATAAATGTTGGCATTAGCATTTACAACCCCAAATCAGAAAAAGTTGGAAGAGCATGTTGAAATGAAAACTGAACAGGACTTGTAAAATCTGACTTGAACTGCACTCAAAATAATACAACTGCATGTTTTTGCTCATTAATTGTTTTTTCAAAAACATTTGTTGAATTTTGATTCTTGCAACACATTTCCAAAAAAAAAAGTTGGTAGTATGGTTACCGTTACTGGTAATTTACCATTACTGGTATATTTGACATTTGAAATGCTTCAGCATCATTTTACAAATTTCAGGTCATTAACATATATTTTGCCTTTTTTTCAGTATACTTTGAAACACCTGTACGAGTTTGCTCTTTCATCCAACGGCTTGTGTGCGTGATGCAAGTCACTAACAGTGGAAGAGCTCTCCTTCTGGCCAGTGACCATGCCATACTGCTTCAAGTTATTTAGCCAAGTTTGGGAAGACACTAATGATTCAGCAACTGCTGAACCAACTAGTGACACTACATTGCTGACACTTGGTGAGAAACAAGGTTCAGAGTGAGATGGCAATATTTTGCTTCTAAGGCAAGTGATGGTGGAAACTTTCTGTGGAAATTGTGCCTCAAGTCATGTGTGGCAGGAGGAATAAACACATCTAATATAATGAAACATTTGATGCATGAAGAATTCCAGGAATGGAAGGTGTGCATGATCACATAAATTGAAAATAAGATTGTCTAAATGATAGGTACTGAACTTTGTCCATAGTTTGCTTACTCATATTTCCCCATCCTGAATTGAGCTAACAAACTAGCCCGCTTGTAAAATTTAGCTGACCTGACGTTCCATGGGGCCCAAATGGCCAGCCACGACAATCGTGGCGCTCAGGCTGCCTTTTGCCTTCTTTGGCTATATCCACACTAATACGGTTTTAGTTTTAAAATGAATCATTGGACAGAAACTTATTTCAAAAACACCATTTTAAAACTAAAATGCATTAGTAGGGACATAGCCTTAGCCTACTTAGTCTACTGTTTACTGAATTCATGAACGAAAAAATAAGGCTGTAGAAATAATCAATGTTTGTAAAATTAGCCTACTTTTACACCCATCACCCACAGACAGAAGCAGGAAGTCCAAGGGTTCTCATTTCATGCAGTGTTTAAACAAAATTTTGTGCTACACACTTCCTGGTTCCTGAGTTGTTTGCGAAGAGTCTTTTTTCCACGAGTGTTTGTGTTAATTACTAATCTTTAATTTTTCTCGACAAATAAATTTTCCAGTACCCTCTTCATTTTTATTGTACTGTTGCTTTCCTTTTTGTACTTCCCACTTTTACTTTCCTTTTTTCGTTTTTCTCTCTCTTTGTTCGGAACAACGCCGAGACCGGAAGCTCTTTTTCTTCTTCCTTCTGTGTAAAGACCAGAAGCAGAGGCCATCCACATCAGATCTACTAGAATATCAACAGATCTTCAGTTAAGGTACGTGAATCCTTTCATCATGGCACACCTTCAGCCTGTTCAGTGTGCCGAGTGCAGGATGTTTAAATCATTCTTCCTCCGTCGCTAGCGATAGCTTTATTTGTGAAAAGTGCAGATTAGTTAGCTCTGACAAGATAACCGCATGTCCAGGCTTTAGAGAAAGCCAATGAAAATGAGAACAGTGTAGTTTCTGTAGGGGAAAGTCTGGATGCCCTAGGTGGAGTTCATACTCCCAACTCCAGCATTAGAGCCCTTACAGTGGGGCGAATGGGTGACAACTCAGCAGCATAAACATAGAGCCAAAAGCTACTGCTGAGGCTCGTCCACAGGAGCACCACTCCCCTCCGCGTCACATGTCGAACAGGTTTGCTCTCCTTCGTGATGCACCCACTGAGAAACCCTGAAAGAGCTCTGGTTATAGGGGACCATCATATGGCACGTGAAATTAGCTCAGCCTTTAGGGGCACCAGCAGCTTTAGTCAGGTGTACACCGGGAGCCAGTGTGCCAGACAGACATAGAGGTAATCTTAGGGTCCTAGGCAAGCACAGGTTCTCAAAGATAGTTATCCATGTAGGAGCTAATCATTCGTCAGTCTGAGGTTAGTAAGAGTAACTTTGTAGGTGTTTAAATTGGTGAAGGCGATGTCCAATGCTGTAGTATGCTCTGGTCCCATCCTAATGCAGCATGGTGATGTAGCTTACAGCAGGTTATGGTCGCTGAACTGCTGGTTGTCCAGGTGGTGCTCTGAAAAAACAGTGTGGACTTCACAGATAATTGGGCTAATTTTGAGGGCACTGTTAGGACAGGATGGTATCCATCCCACTCGGGAAGGTGCTGCTCTCATTTCCTGCAGCATAGGTCATAGTCTCAGAACAGGCCTAG
>JAPEKO010000021.1:22765190-22775976 GCA_027576075.1 Cathorops hypophthalmus
TTTATGCACTTATTGGAACATCCAGACAGTAAGGCATTACAATAATCCAACCTGGAGGTAACAAAAGCATGAACTAGCTTTTCCGCGTCATGTAGTGACATTAAATTTCTTATCTTAGCAATATTTCTGAGGTGAAAAAAAGCTATCCGGGTAATTCCACACATCTACTGGATTCCCTTATGTCAGCCTCTAGCTTTTTATTTCCAGCAGCATTTTGGAATGGACCTCCTGGCACCATACTATGGAATATATCACCCTAGGGGCTTCAACCTGCAGTGTAATCTGTTCTGTGAGGACCTCGAAGAACCCAAGCCACCAGAACCAATCTGAGTGAGCTTCATGCTAACTTGGATAGCTGGATAAGCTCACCAATGGGTAAAGTACCTCATCAGAATAGAGCACCCATGCCTGTGGAGCTCACAGACTTTTTTAGCCGTGCTCCATGTCATCTATGGATCTTTAGAAAAAGAAGACCCCCATTAAATTTTTAGGGAGGGGGCTGATCACACCTGTAGCCAATGCAGCTGAGGAAGCCATTGCTCCAGGACTCCCTCCAGTGGCTGATGCAGCAACAGTAGAGGAGGCCGTTGATCCAGAGCCAGTCCCACAGCTTGTTCCACAGTCAGAGCCTTGTTGGTGATCAAGCTTGTTGGAAAAGCTTGTTGGTGATCAAGTTTCACACTTTCTGGCTAGAAATGAACTTCTCACGAATCACCAAAGTGGATTTAGGAGAGATCATAGTACAGTGACTGCTGTACAGAAGATTGTTGAGGATATTAAGTCTGCATATAACTGTAGTAAGGTCACAGTTGCTCTCTTCCTGGACTTAAGGAAAGTTTTTGATACAGTGAACCATGATATCCTGCTGGGTAAACTTCAGAAGCTCGGCTTTGACAGTGATGCAACAAAGTGGTTTACTTCCTATCTTGTAGATCGGTTTCAGTGCACACATCTGCAAGGTCAAAATTAAAAAAAAAAACTCAGGTCACCTGTGGGGTACCCCAGGGAAGTGTGTTGGGTCCCCTGCTATTTTGTTTGTGTGTAAATGACTTGCCCGACGTTATTGAAAAGTGCAGCATTCACATGTATGCTGATGATACAGTCCTTTACTATTCAGCTAGTTCCGTGAGGGAGTGTGAAGAGACAATCTCTAAGGATATTAAGAGAGTCGTAGACTGGTTAAATGAAAACAAATTGCTACTCCACCCAGAAAAGAATAAATCAATCCTATTCAGACTTCCACAGAAATTGAGGTACGTTGGAAGATCAGTCAGCATAACAGATGGGGTGAATGTTTACAAACAAGTCAACTCGTTCATTTACTTGGGCATCACTCTTGATCCATCACTACAGTGGGCAGCACATATCACAAAAATCATGAAAAAAAAATCCTTGGTGGTCTTGGTGCCATGGAACGTGCCAGAGCCTTTGTTTCAAAGGAAATACTTCAAATTATGTGTCAGACTCTGCTACTGTCTCATTTGGACTACTGTGCCACAGCATGGCTTCCAAGTTTAGTAGTGGGTGATAAAACACATATTACAATTGGAAAGGCTGTTAAATAGAGCTGCAAGTCTTATCACTGGACACACACTTCAAGAACATGTCCCAGTTGATATCTTGCGAGCTGAGGCAGGGCTGGAGATGATGACAAAACGGACAGAAATAAATACTCTTGCCATAGTTTTTAAGTCAGTACGTGGAAGGGCACCATCGTACATGTCATCACTGTTCAGATGGAAGTCTCGTCCAACACTGAGAGTCTGAACACGTATTGAAGCTAAATGGTTAAGGGATTACGACTCCCACCTGCTTAATTGTCCCTTGGCTAAAGTAGTTTTATATCATAGCAGTCTACAGTACTACGGTGCTCAACTATGGAACACTCTACCTCTGAATCAACGAAATATATTACAGCTCAGGATATTTCAATGTAGCATTACTAGGAACACCTGTAAATCCACATCACTGTAATTCTTTTATGTTTATATTTGTGTATTTATGGTAATTAATTTTGTGTAGTGTATGATGATCCCAGGACTACCTGAAAAATAGGTCAATAGTGACCTGAGTGTATGTTACTGGTTAAATAAATAAAGTAAGTAAAGCCAGCACCTGAACCTGAGCTAGAACCAGCACCTGAACTTGAACCAGCTCCTCAGCCTGCATCAGAGCCAGCATTTGAACCAGAGCACCAGCCAGAGTCACTGCCAATGCCAGAGCCAGCATCAGAGCCTGCGCCAGTGTCTACTCCAGAACTAGTGCCATTGTCAGTCAGCTCCAGTGCCTGAGTTGGAGCCAGTGTCTGTGTCAGTTCCAGCATCAGAGCTAGCGCCAAAGTCAGAGCAAGCACCTGCATTGGCTCCAGTGCCTGTGCCGGAACCTGAGCCAGTTCCCTCTGCCTCAGGTGGCTATGAAGATGTCATTGTCCTGCCACCAGGTTCTGACCAGGACTGTAGCAATGAGCTGACAGAGGTCGAGCCCATGCCTGAGTCCAGTTTAGAATCCAAGTCAAGTCTAGAGCTCACTTCCAGTACACGGTCAAGTCAAGAGCTCGAGCCCTCTTACAGTCCAGAGTCCAAGTCAATTCCAGAGTTTGACCTAGAACCAATCCAGAGTCCAAGTCAACTCCTAAGTTCAAACTAGCATCCAGTCCTGAATCTGAGTCAAGTCCAGAGTTTGAGCTCACTTCCTGTCCTGAGCCCAAGTTATCTCCAGAGCTCAAGTCCAGTCCAGAGCTCAAGCACACTTAAAGCCCAGAGTCCAAGTCCAGTCCGGAGCTTGAGCTCAAGTCCAGTCCATAACTCAATTCATCTCCAGAGCTCGAGTCCAGTCCAGAAATCTAGTCATCTACAGAGCCCGAGTCCAGCCCGGAGCCTGAGTCATCTCCTGAGCTCGAGGCCAAGTCCAGTCCAGAGCCCAAGCCAAGTCCAGAGTTTGAGCCTGAGCTCTTGGGGGGGGTTCTGTCAGTCCTGTGTGCTTTGGCGTGTGCACCTGAAGAACTTTCAGGGTGGACTCACACACGCACGCTCTTAACGATGCACACCCGCGCATGATTAAGGAGTAATACGTGCACTTATATAAAGACTGTTGAGACACATGATCAGTGCAAGCTATTATGCTATGACAGTATGCATTACCAAGCCTTATTTCCTGTGTCTGATTTCCTGGTTTTCTGATTCCTGTGCCTGTTCCTTGTTCCTGTTTTCTCGCTGCCTGTAACATCCTGTTTGTGCCTTGCCCGACCTTTCACTAGTCTTCACATTTAATGAGTTTGCCTGCCAATTTGGGACTGTTTGCCTGATTTGTTACCATTGTAAACAAACATCACTTCTGCACTTACATCCACCTCCTACCTCGCACCTGACACATACTGTATTCCCAGACTGCACTGTAGACTACATGTAAAGGGTGTACACCATAGTTTTATGGAACTGTTAAAACCAGAAAAGGTTGTAGTTTTATTAGCAACTTAGTTTTGGAGGTGAACCCTAACAAATTCCTGGCTGTTGCACGCTCACTGTGCACAATGCATATGGCACAACACGCTTCTGCCAGCTCAAGTGAAAGTGCCTAATTACTGATATTATTTAGCCTTGAATAAAACTTAAAAACTGCTATCAGTTAAAATGATAAAAGACTAAGGACAACTAATAAATTCAAGCAACAGTCTAAAAAAGACAAAGTTACCTCTCTTTGTCTGTACAAATCGAACCCATTCATTCTGTAAGTGTCCTGCTGACTTTGGGCTATCATGGATCAAAATTCGCCTTTTTTTTTTTATCTGCTACACTTGAACAGCCTTGAACGACACACCTCTTAGGAAACATGCTTTGGTTTTAGTTTTGTTGTGGAATAAAAAAAAATCATTAAAAACGTGCTACATGAGTACAAATGTGATAAATGTCACGGCTCTCCTTGTCACCTTAGCCACATGTTTTTTCTTTGTCCTGTTCTGAAAGGATTCTGGGCAGGTTATTTTACTATTATGTCGACTGTTCTTGGGTTAAATCTCCAACCTTGCCCTCTGATTGCTATATTTGGGATTCCTGGCCCCTCACTTAACTCTATACAAAAGGATATTATAGCTTTCACATCCTTACTAGCAAGATGTTTATTACTGTTACATTGGAAATCTGCTAAATATCCTATCTCCTGGTGGCTTACAGACAATTTTTTTAAACTTAAGATTAAATACACATTGAGAGTCTGTACAGCCAAATTTTTCCATAAATGGCAACCGTTTCTTTCTTATTTAACTAATTTAGAGGTACTGCCCGATTGAATGTGTGCCTGTTATGGTTGTATCTTTTATATCGCATGAATAACCAGTAGTAGCTGTGTTGGGCATGGTGAGCTGAGTGGGGCATGGGTGGGGTTGTTTATTGTTTATTACACTGCACTCTGTAATTTAATTTCTTTAAGTTGATTTATTTTTTTCTACATTCTTAGAGTGTTTTGTTTTGATTGTTGGTTAAAAAAAAAGGTAAATTGTATTTCTGTGATTGGAAGTATTTTGGGGGGTTTTTTTCAATAAAAATATTTGGAAAAAAAAAAAACACTGTGGCAAACATTCAAATCAGTGATTAAATATCAGAGTCGAAAAACAGGCAATGATCGAGGTACAGAAAGGTTATCAAAGGCAGAGACAGGGTAAAATCCAAAATACAGTCAGAAACCAGAATATCAACACCAATGTTACAAAAAGCTTGATAACGTGTGACATGAGGTATAGCACGTATACTTTGCAAAGTCTGTGGGTAGTGAGAGTCCTTATAAGTGCGCACTGTGATTGCACTATAATCTGGAACAGGCGCATGATAATTCATCTTAATGGTGCTGCGCATGTGTATGTGGTAAGCAGTTCAAGGTGTGCTGTTGCACATGCAGACATGGCACCACTGAGGACAAATATCATATCCTGGACAGTCTAAAGCGTGGTGAGAAAGCAATACATTTGTCTAAAGAATATGATATCCCGAAAAATTCAATTTCAACGTTTCAAGTCAAAGTCCATGCCTTCATTGAGATCCTCAATTCAGCTTTCTGATGACATCATTACATCCTCCAAGACTGTCCGTAATTGCAATCAAGTCAAGTTTATTTGTGTGGCACATTTAAAGTGATCCACTTAAAGTTTAATCCACTCCCCTTTCTGAAGTGTTTGAGCTGATACCCATCCCCATAGCTGGTATGCATCATCTTGTTTCAATACATTTTATTTCCTAGTGCAGGGCATCCTAACCATGTGTTGGTCTGTTTTCAAACTGCTCGGCAGCCAGTTTGGAAAAGCCATGTGAGGTCAGGCATGGGTCAGAAGGTTGTGACCATGCAGCCACAGTAAACATGGCAGATTGCCCAGATCGAATGAAAACTCCAAAATTGAAAAAAAAAAAAAACACCCCGAAAATTTTAAGAAAGTATCTGACATTGTCAGAGGCAAAACATGCCAGAAAAAAAGGGGGAAAAAACACATCACACCAGCCAAGCAAATATTGCTGGCCAGCTTTCCCGATGGAGGGCTGAAAAAGCAAAAACAAATGCGGCATCTGATGTCAGCTTTGCCAAGATGCTGCTGGACAGGTGAGTGACAGAGTTTGCACTTTGAGACACATCATGAAAATCTTTTATTAAAAAGTTAAAGTACTAAACACTGTTAGGCCGCCGGTTCCACCATATTTGTTGTGACCCATAATGAGGATAAACTTCAGTCTTCCAGCTAACCCCTGCTGAAATCATGGAGTGTGTCACCCTTGATTGATTCTTACAGGGTTTCCATAAGTCAGGTCCATAAGTATTTACAGTTTTACATAAGTAGTGACCGTTTCATAGTTTTGCCTCTGTACACCAGTGATTTGGATTTGAAATGACAGTCAAGATGTGATTGGAGTGTTAAACTTTCAGCTTTTATTCAAGGAGTTTAACTAAAATATTAATCTGTACTGTGAAGTGATGTCTGATCGGTTTTGCAGCATTTGACTGAAGCAAAGCATAAATTATAGCTCGATTTACTTCAGAATTCATCCTGCTACTTCTATCAGCAGTCACGTCAATAAACATCACTGACCCAGTTTCTTTGGCTGCCATAGATGCCCATGTCCACCATGTTTGATAGATGATGTGGCAGGTTTTGTCATGAGCCCTTCCTTTAATTCTCCATACTTTTCCAGTAATTCTGGTGCAAGTTAATCTTGCCTTCATCTGTCCAAAAAAAATCTTGCTCCAGACCTGGCAAGCTTTCTAGCAAAGTCTGTCTCTGAGGTTTTGATGTTTGCATCTTGAGGTAAATGCTCTGTATTTGCATTCATGAAGGCGTCTCTTGATTGGAGACTTTGACAATGATGGACCTCCCTCCCCGATGGTGTTTTTGACTTGCTAGATATTGGGAAAGAGTTTTGCAAGCCTCCATTTGAATTGTCTGTTAAAAAAAGAAAAAAAGGTTGTAATTCCTAAACAGTCAATGCTATATTTTGGTTAGATGTCTTGAATTAAAGAAGAAATTCTACACTCCAGTCATATCTTGATTGCTTTGTTTCAAATCCAGTGTGATGGTGTACAGAAGCAAAAGTCCAAAAATTGTCACTGAGCAAATAATTATGGACCTGTCTGTAGAATGCTATTCTCTGTAACAGTATTTTGATGGGCAAGACAGTAAGTCATCTAATCTAACACTATATTAATACTAGGAAAATGGGTCCAAATATAGTTAGGTTTATATTTCATATTTGTATTATGTTTCCTCGAATTCAGTCTTGGTGAAAAGTCTTCCAAATACATCTTCGTTATATTATGCAAATTCAATCAGAGTCGATAAGTTGGAAATGAGATTATTTAAATTGCAGTCTGACGCTAGATTCGATATGGAATAATCATGCAGTGTGATGTATTTATAAGATGAGATAAATACAGTAATTATTGTCCCTTTTTAAAATCTAAAATCAGTAGTTACTCTCAGTTTCATTGTGCTATAAATGATGAAGTTCCTCTGGTTAACTCAGTGGGTTAATTGCTGAAGTGTTGGGCTAATGGTTATTGACGTTTTGGTATATAGGCAATTTCGGTATTTCAGTTATCTCTACTCTCAAGTAACCTAATATAAAATTACACATAATTAGTCTAGATTGCTTTCGGGTTTATGTTCTCTTCAAGACTGCAGGAGTCAATAAGAGCACAGTGTGGCTTCAGATCCCGCTGGCCATGGTCCTGAAATCTCAACTTGCACTTCACTCTGCTCCCGTGCTTTCCATCACACCCCGAAATGTTCTGGAATTCAAACGAATGCATGAGTTCTTTCATTTGCTATTGGCTCGAATGCAAACTTCATCTTATTTTCAGTGGAGCATAAAACTTTTAAAACACGACCTCCGTGAAATGACTTGGATTGCTAGATATGTGATTTTAAGGTTACACAGCAGAAATTGAAATTGGATGAAGACCAATGTTGTTTATATAAATTACTTAAATTATTTTTTTTTTCAGTCTTTATTTAACAGTGTGTGTTAAAACATTAGGGGCTTTTGCTGTGCATATTGAAAATCGGGTTCTGTTTGTAAATTTAAAGTGGGGAGTATTAAAATGCGAAGTGGAATGTAATTCATTTTATTAATAATAATAATAATAATAATAATTGCTTGCTTCTGTTTATTCCAACTAATAACTTATTTAATAATTATAAATAAGATAAATAGATTACTACTATGAGTAACAATTACTAAGATGTCCATCTCTTTAATTCGATGTCAGCATGTTAGACTAATACTATTATTAGTAGTAATAGTAATTTAACACGCTGGCACTGAATTAAACACATGAACATGTTAGTAATTGTCAGGTTTGTTAAATTTCCTGCAAACTCACCCCGCGCCCCAGCCTATACCACTTTCAAGTTGTACAGTTTTTCTATTTCTAGTTTTCTTATGCTTTCCGAGGTCATAATAACAACTTTATTTTCAGCTGTGCATAAATTAATTACACGCATTTAATAACCAAAATATCATTATATTCCCCTCCTTTAATATTGTAAACGCTTTACGCCAGGGAAGCGCTTCATCGTGCACGGGGGCCGTAACGGGCTATTATCCTTGGGTAATGCTATTAGAGAACCAATTATGCGCCATTACACTTCCTCTTTTTGCCGTTTATGTGATTTCATCCAATCCCGCCCTCGACTGCAAAATTTCAGCTGCTACTCGGAGCCTCATTTTCCACACGCGCAGGAGCGGCCTGCGTCCCGCGCGCGTCTTAAAAGTAATTGAAAGGGTCCCTGCGCACGTCATTTACGCGCGCGAGGCAAATCAATCCTCGGACCCCTTGCTGTGAACAAAATCAAACTGCGGACGTCCGGGCGCTCGACGAGCGCATCACCGCGCAAAGCGGACCCCTTAACCCATATAACGAGCAATTATTGCGCTGACAGCCAATTTAAAATCCAAAAAACAGTCATCTGGATTTTTTAATATAAAAAGCAACTGTGTGCAAAAAATGCACTGAGTGCGCGAGAGTTGATGATGTGGGAATAACAAGGCGCAACGCCGGGCGACCGGTGAAGTGGGCTGGTTGGCGCGCGCGCGCTCTGCATCTGGGGAGACGCTGCAGAGACGGTGACGTTCAGCACCACGTGACCGTGTCATTGGGCGCGTGTGCTGGTGCCTCGTCCCAAACCAGTCAGCGCAGAAGTCAGAACAAGACATAATCAGGTTAAGTCCGATTAGGCGTGAGATTATAAAGGCGAGTTGGTGAAAGTAAACACAATTCGCGGACTGCTGTGAAGACACGTGGCCACTTCGTCCTGATGTCCAACAGCGGGGCGGGACAGAGCAGGGAGACGAGTGAGTAGTTCAGAGAGAGGGAGAGAGGAAGTGCCGGATATCTGAAGCTGAACAGGAGGAACTCCACAGACACTTCTTCACGGCTCTGATCGGACCCAAACTCCGACTGCAGGTACGAATACTACTGCCGTTTTCATTGCAATATTATACACAGCTGCCTGTCAACTGTTCTGAGAGCTTTCTCGTAAACCCAGTCAGCTGTAAAAGCTTTACTACTGAAAACTGACTTATTATTATTATTATTATTATTATTATTATTATTATTATTATTATTATTATTACTTCTTCTTCTCACCGCACAAGCTCTTGGACTATTCCGTGGTTGTATTTCTTGGAGCTCAGTAAAGCAGGATGTTTTACTTCCACTGTCCCCCACAGCTGGATGGGGAGTGCTGCAGAACTAATACCTGTGAGTACCTTTTTCAGCTTCCTCAAAGTTTAACAGAGAACTGAATCAGTATTTAAGACATTGTTCCTCGTGGACTGTTTTTTCCAAATCATAATCAGACATCCTGTAGTTATTCAGTTTGATCCTTTAAATAAACCTTGAACTTCTACATCAAAATAAATTCCAGTGTTAACTTGTGTCCAGTTGGAGTTATATATATATTTAAAAAAAAAGCAATAGTATGCAATATATGTTGTATTATCGAATGTTATATTGGTATCTTTTAGAACTGGGGATTAACTGTAGAAATCTAAGTGATACTGTAGAGCGACCCTGGCTCGGAACTCATTTGGCTTAACATACAGTCTATACGTACAGGCTATAAAACGCAGTGTGTACTCATGGGAGTAAAAGTAGTCAGCATCGTGTTTAACATTTTTCCCACTACTTGAAGCAGTTTTGCCCTCCAGTCAAGGCCTTTTTAGTGCCGTCTGCTTGGCCACAGATGGTCAATGTCATGCCTTTTAGTCTTAAAAAAAATTATTCGCTAATTTCAGTCTTTCAGCTCGTTATAAGACCCCAGACTGGCAACAATAAAATAAATAAATCCACTCAGTTAAGGAAAATTATGGTGACAATTTTTCGCACACACACATATATATATATATAATTCTAATCTACAATTTCAGTGAACTCGAACAGCTTTGGGAATCATGCCTCTGGAGACTTCGATGACGGTTTTCTCAGGAGGAAACAACGCAGAAACAGAACAACTTTCACTTTACAACAGGTAGCCTCATGAGCTCAGATTACATTTTTAGCTATTTCGATTTTTAAGAGGATGTCCCGACAATATGTCAAGGGTGAATGTAAAAAAAAAAAAGTACACCAGGCCACTCGGCTCTGAAGCATCCTTCATGATATGGGGACAGACCCATCTTTATTTAGTGCATGACTGATGGAATCGAGTTCTGTAGAAATGGACAGGCTGCTCTGCCTATACTGTAGCAAAGCCAATATCGTGATTATGAATCATAAAATCATTTGTTTTATGAATTGTTATTTTGCAGTTAGAAGCACTGGAAGCAGTTTTTGCCCAAACTCACTATCCGGATGTGTTCACAAGAGAAGAACTGGCTATGAAGATTAATCTGACAGAGGCCCGGGTCCAGGTGACTCCTGCTCTCAGCTGTTCTGGGAAAACACGTGTCTTAGAAGAGCTGGATGTTAAAACTATTCCTGTACTCAATTCCCTGCTTCATTTTGGTTATTTAGAAATGATACACTGGTGACGGGACTAAACTTCATTACTGCACTCTCAGAAAAATATCACTTAACACTACCCTTCCTGTTCTCTGGGATGGGATGGGATGGGCTGGGATCCCACTGCTGTCTTTCTTTTGTACCTTTAATATGTATCTTTCCCCTGGAAACCTGGATATAGTGCATCTCTAAAAAACAAACAAACATATATATTTGAGTTACATAATTTTGTTTTAGGCTAAAGCCTAAAGGTGCATCTTTCTGAAAGGTTAAGAGCACAAGGAAAAGTAGCTTAAGTTACCCCCCC
>JAPEKO010000021.1:22783928-22795178 GCA_027576075.1 Cathorops hypophthalmus
CTGTCATTGCCAACAAAGGGTATATAACAAAGTATTGAGATGAACTTTTGTTATTGACCAAATACTTATTTTCCACCGTAATTTGCAAATAAATTCTTTAAAAATCAGTGTGATTTTCTGGATTTGTTTTTCTCATTCTGTCTCTCATAGTTGAGGTATACCTTTGATGAAAATTACAGGCGCCTCTCATCTTTTTAAGTGGGAACTTGCACAATTGGTGACTGACTAAATACTTTTTTGCCCCACTGTGTGTATATTATATGTATATATTTTTTTACCTTAAAGTAAAGAAATGCCTGCATTTTATGACCCTAAATAAATAAAAATAAAATAGATCAACTGTGAGCTACTGCTCACTTGCGTATCCCCCCGCTCTCACTTATATCACAACGCAAGCAATTGAAGGAATAGGACACTTATTATGAATGTTGACTTCAACAAATAATTAACCCTAAAACAAAGTAAGTGAAGAGCAGTGTTCTCCCCAGGGATTTCAAATAGCATCCTGGTAAACTGTCAGTTTGAAATAGCATTTTGCTTCTTGAAATAGCGTCAAAATCCACCCTGTGTGTTTCGTAAATACCTTCAGTCAGTAAACAGGAAGTCGATGTGCGACAGACCTGAAAATGGTATACAAAGTATAGAACCCCAAGCTGAAGTTTGGTACCAAGTGGCTATGATTTGTGGTTGCTGAGAAAAAGGTCGTTTCGGACAGACGGACGGTCAGAGGTAGACCAGTATACCCCCACCCCCCTTCCTTCAGAGCGGTGAGTGGGTGGGTAGGTAAGTAAAAATCACACATGAGATTCGAGTCACATGATTGCTGAGTGAATGTCTGAGTTTTTTGTGCCCTGTATATTAAACAATAAACGCCTTCCCAGATTACCATCATCGCTTACCTCCAGCTCCTCACAGCTCAGTTCCAGAGCAACATCACGGACCGGTGCCTCTGTGGTGTTGCAGATGAACAGCACAAGCAGTAGAGCATCTTCTCTGTAGACACGGCAGCAAGATATGGACAGGTGGGGGTCAGAGGTCAAGCTGATAATGTCAGAGTGCGGCAGGTCTTCCAGTTCAGATGGTAACTGTAGAACAGTGATGTCATAACCATTTTGAGACAATACCGAAGTTTCCTCTGCTGCGGCATTAGGTCTGATCATCAACATCTCAACAGTGTCTGCTTCATTTTCACCCAAACCATTGGTGGTCAGGCTGGGCTGTGTCACATCACAGCTGCCGTTAACTGGAGCGGACGTCAGGGCATGGTTTGAGTTCTGCATGTGTGCAACTGGCTCCTCTTCCAGCAAGTTGTCATATAAGGCGTCTGTTCTGTATCGGGAAGCATGAGATGAGTTTGTAGATGCCTCGCTGGTGCTCGATGATGATGCTGACTCATGCTGGCGGTGTTTTCTTCTAAATCGGGGAGCTGGAGCCTCAGTTTTCTCCAACTGACACAGAAAGAACATTAATAAGTAATAGGTATGTAACGAGTCACCCAACTTGATTCACTTCAAGTCACAATATTGGGTTCGTGATTCAATTTTCCCATGATATTTAAAAAAAAAATTTAATTAAGAATATTTTATTACCAAAAAAGGCAACATTTGTTTTCCTATTCCTGATCAACTTAAAGATTCCTTTTGATAAATTACAAAACACAGCTTTTGTTTCATTTTCTTAATAACCAACAAAAATTATTTCCCCACATTTGTAAAGGTTGGAGTAAAATATAATAGCCTATTAACTAGCTATTAAAGCATGGTACAGTCAAGCCGGAAAGTCTGCACACCCCTTTCACCTTCTCCACATTTTATTACGTTGCAGAGTTCTTCTACAATAGATTGAGTTCATTTTTTGTCACAAAATTCTACACAAACTAGCCCATAATGACAAAGTGAAAGCAGGTTTTTAGACATTTGTGCTAATTTATTAAAAATCAAAATGTTAAATATCATATGTACACAAGTGTGCACACCCTTTGATATGACACACCCAAAAGTGAGCTGAGGTGCATTTTGTTTCCACTGATACTGCTTGAGATGTTTCTACAACTTAATTGGAGTCCACCTGTGGTACATTCAATTGATTGGGCATGACTGGGGATGGCCAACACCTGCCTATATAAGGTCCCACAGTTGACAGTGCATGTCAGAGCAAACTCTAAGCCATGGGGTCAAAGGAATTATCTGCAGACCTCAGAAACAGGATTGTGTCAGGGCATAGATCTGGAGAAGGGTACAGAAAAATTGCTGCCACGTTACAGGTCCCAAAGAGCACAGTGGCCATCATCATTCATAAATGGAAGAAGTTTGGAACCACCAAGAATCTTCCTAGACCTGGCCACCCGACCAAGCTGAGCAATCAGGGAAGACGGGCCTTGGCCAGGGAGGTGAGCAGGAACCTGAGGGTCATTCTGACAGAGCTCCAGCATATCCTTATGGAGATGGGAGAACCTTTCAGAAGATCAACCATCCAGACAACACTCTACAAATCAGGTCTTTGGCAAAAGGCACCAAGAGGACTCTCAAACCATGAGAAACAAGATTCTCTGGCCTGATGAAACCAAAATTGAACATTTTGGTCTGAATATCAAGTGTCATGTCTGGAAGAAACCAGACACTGTTCATCACCTGGCTAATGCCATCCCTACAGTGAAGCATGGCGGTGGCAGCATCATGATGTGGGAATGTTTTTCAGCAGTGGGAATGGGCCAACTAGTCCTGATAGAGGGAAAGATGAATGCAGCTGAGTATACCGAGATCCATGAAGAAAACCTGTTCCAGAGTGCTCTGGACCTCAGACTGGAGCAAAGGTTTACCTTCCAACATGACAATGACCTGAAGCACACAGCCAAGAGAACAAAGGAGTGGCTTTGGAGAAAGTCTGTGAATGTCTTTGAGTGGCCCAGCCAAATCCTAGACCTGCATCCAATTGAACATATGTGGAAGGAGCTTAAAATGGCTGTGTACTGATGCTCCCCATCCAACCTGATGGAGCTTGCAAAGATATGCCAAGAAGAATGGACAAAAATGTCCTGAAACAAGTGTGTAAAGCTCGTAGCTTCTTTCCCAAGACTTCTTGAAGCTGTAATTACTGCCAAAGGTGCATCAACCAAGTATTAGGCTAAGGATGTTTACAGATATGTAACCCCTAAATAACCTATTTTTGTCCATAAAATAAAATAGCATGTTTTCTAAAAACTTATTTTCACATCGTAATTATTGGCGATTGTGTGTAGATGTTTGAGGCAAAAAATTGAGCTCAATCTATTGTGGAACAAGTCTGTCGTGTAATAAAACATGGAGAAGATGAAAGGGGTGTGCAGACTCTCTGGCTTGACTGTATATATGTGGAAAATATTAAAAGACCACTGCAAAATTATCAGTTTCTCTGGTTTTACTATTTATAGGTATGTGTTTAAGGAACATGAACATTTTTCTTTTATTCCATAAACTACTGATATTTTCCTCAAATTCCACATAAAATATTGTCACTTGGAGCATGTAATTACAGGAAATGACAACTGGTCAAAATAACAAAAAAGATTAAGTGTTTTCAGACCAAGAATAATGCATAGAAATTATGATCATATTCAATTTTAAACAACACAATACTAATGTTTGAACTTAGGATTAATTCAGAAATCAATATTGGGTGGAATAACCTTCACATTAATTCCCACTTTCATGCGTCTTGGAACATTCTCCACAACTTTCACATTGCTCTTGGGTGACTTTATGCTACTCTTGGCACAAAAATTCAATCAGCTCGGCTTTTGTTTGATGGCTTGTAACCATCCATATTCCTTTTGATCACATTCCAGAGGTTTTCAATGGGGCTCAGGTCTGGAGATTGGGCTGGCCATGACAGGGTCTTGATCTTGTGGTCCTCCATTCACACCTTGATTGACCTGGCTGTGTGGCATGGAGCACTGTCCTGCTGAAAAACTCAATCCTCAGAGTTGGGGAACATTGTCAGATCAGAAGGAAGCAAGTTTTCTTCTAGGTTAACCTTGTACATAGCTTGATTCATGTGTCCTTCACAAACAAAAATCTGCCGCATTCCAGCCTTGCTGAAGCATCCTCAGATCATTACCATTCCTCCACCAAATTTCACAATGGGTGTGAGACACTGTACAGTAGGCCTCTCCAGGTTTCCGTCCAACCCTTAGATGACCCCTCTGCCAGTCTCTAACTTTGTTCTCCAAAAATGTCTGCTGCTTGCCCTTGTTCTTATGAACTGCCATCTTTGAAATTCTGAGGATGGAAGCAATGTGACGCTCACTGTATGCCTCTGCCAGTAAAGCCAGAATTGAACCCTTCTTTCTCTTTTTAACTCTTTTGGCATGATGAATACTGTAGATATTTTTGTATTCCAAGTAAATTTAAGATACTACTAGCACTGTTTTTGCTATCCAAATTGGTCTTATTGCAAGAAGATAGTAATGACCATGGCAGCAGTTTTTAGATTTTTCCTCATTAAATAAGTTTTGGTTCAGGTGATCACCTAATCTCAGTACCTCATTAAGTAAAATGAGGTGTGCTTGTATTGGAACTCCAGGATAGACATTGGAATGAAATGGCTGCCATACATGTCATCCTGTAAATGGATGTGCGATGTGTCTAGTGTGTAGGCATCGCATTAGTGTGCTTGCCACATCTTGCTTTCAGCCCTCACCACTGGCTAGCAGAGCTGCTGCACAGCATTGTAAAAAGAGAACAAAGTGCGTAAGCCTCTTCTGCCAGTACATAGCCTCTCCACAGCAAGTCCTATGCAGTGGCTGCAGATGGAAACTGGGCACCACAAGGCCTCAGGCCAAACTGCAGGGAGCTCGGAGGAGGTCTTGCCCCCAGACATGTGGCATGAATGGCCCACTGGTATGTGGATATGCCCCAGTGCCCATGAACCAGACCCCCAGCTCTGAGTAAACAGCATGAGCAGACAGAGCTCCTTAGCCTTGGCAGACAGTCAATCTAGGGGAAGGAAAACCCTGATTCCAAACCCATGAAAGGGTAGAAGGAGCCCTGTATCCATGGTTAGAAGTCCTTCTCAGAGATGGATACTCCGAAAATAAAGCTGCACTAGCTGAGGTTGTTCCACATGTGGCATACTATACACCTGTGGGATCTGTAAGCCTCGGCTGGCAAGAGGGTGGGAAGAGGGCTACACAACCTCTTCTCACCATAAAAAGTCACCTGTGCTGGTCAGGTATTAGGCATGTCCTATGTCCCATGTCTCAACAACAACCACCAGCAACTACCACAAGTCCTTCGGCAATTGGGAAGGAGTGATGGGGACAGGCAGAGGGTGCTGTTGGCAGTCCCGAGCTTTAACTCTGCATGGAGGTGGCTGTGGGTTGATAGTCGTCCACTGTAGACAGAGGCAGATGCGGTGCCCATATACTCCTACAGCGTCAGAGCAGCTCGTTTAAGAGATAGCACTACTCTCCCTGCATGGGGAAAGGGAGCTAAAAGGATCCTTTAAAAAAAAAAAGCCTGCCTCACCTAACATTTAGTAGGGGCCCGCACCTACTTGGTCATCCAATCCCGTGGGCGACCCAAACAAAGAAAAGCAAAATGCCATACAAGCACTAATTACCAGGATGCTGGCACAATACCAAGTTCACATCGTGGCTTTGAGTGAAACCAGACTTGCTGGTGAGACACAATTGGAGGTCAGTGGAGGTAATACCTTCTACTGTATTGGGAAACTGGACAGCTCCTCAAGAACCTGTGAATGTGTCAGCTTTGCAATCTGCACATGCCCTGTAAGGGAACTAGACAACCTACCTCAGGGAGTAAATGAGAGCTTAATTACTCTACACTTCAGAATCTCCAAAGTGCACTATGCAACCTTGATCAGCTGCTATGCTCCAACAATGACGAACCCAGATGAGAGCAAAGAGGCCTTCTTGAAGAGCTGAACCGAATCATCACTGGGGTGCCCAGAAAGGACAAGCTGATTATCCTACAAGACTTTAATGCATGTGTTGGTAGCAGAGCAAAAGCAACTTGTGCAGAAAAGGCTACATGAGATGAAGAATGCTTGGTGGAAGAGGAAGTCTGAAGAGCTACAAGCCCCAGTGGATGCCCACTACAAGCCCCAGTGGATGCCCACAACATGAAGACCTTCCATGATTGTCTCAGAGCTGTATACAGGCCCAAAAACACAGGCACCATCCCAATTCAAACTGTGGACAAATCCCCCCTCTTGACTGACAAAAAGGATATCCTTGCCCACTGGGCAGAACATTTCAATGCCCTCCTCAATAGGGAATCCACCATTTCTGATGAGACCGTCACAGCTCTCCCACAGTTACCAGTAAATGACGGCCTCATCAGAAATGGTAGAAGGAGCCCTGTATCCTTGGTTAGAAGTCCTTCTCAGAGATGGATGCTCCGAAAATAAAGCTGTACTAGCTGAGGTTGTTCCACACGTGGCATACTATACACCTGTGGGACCTGTAAGCCTCAGCTGGTGAGAGGGTGGGAAGAGGGCTACACAACCTCTTCTCACCATAAAAAGTCACCTGTGCTGGTCAGGTATTAGGCATGTCCTATGTCCCATGTCTCAACAACAACCACCAGCAACTACCACAAGTTATTAGCTACACTTACCCCCCCCCCCCCCAGTCAAGCTGAGACACAGAAGGCCCTGAAACAGACTGTGTCTGGCAAAGCACCAGGAGCAGATGGTATTCAGGCTGATATCTACAAAGCTGGAGGAGAGGTGCTGGAAAGTAAACTGGCCACTCTGTTTCAGTTGATCTGGAAGACAGGTTAAGTCCCTCAAGACTTCAAAATGCATCAATTGTTCACCTCTACAAGAGAAAGGGAGACAAATCATCCTGCGACAAACATCAAGGAATCTCACCCCTCTGCATAGTGGGAAAGATTCTTGCCTGCATCATACTGAACAGACTTATTGACCACATCTCAGGCACAGAAGCCCAGAAGCTCAATGTGGTTTCCGCTCAAGCAGGGGAACATGTGACACGGTTTTTGCTGTCCATCAGATGCAGGAAAAGTGTTGAGAGCAAAACAAAGAGCTTCACATGGTGTTTGTTAATCTGACTAAGGTATTTGATTCAGTAAACAGGAAGGGTTTGTGGAAGGTTCTCCATAAATTTGGATGCCCAGAGAGCCTCATCCAACTCACTGCATAATTTCATGATGGCATGCAAGCCAGAGTACACAAAAATGCCAACATCTTAGACCCGTTCCCAGTGGAAAATGGTGTAAAACAGGGCTCTCTTAGCCTCCACCCTGTTCTCAATCTATTTTGTGGCAGTGTTGACTGACGCCTTCAGGGACGGTGACAGGGGCATCTATGTACATCCAGTTTCACACAGATGGCAAGCTTTTTAACTTAAGACAGCTGTAGGCCAGGTCAAAAGTTTTTGAGACACTCCAACGAGAGTTTCTCTTTGCCGACAACTGCACCCTTGCTGCTCATACACGAGGACATACAGTGCATAACAGACAGATTTGCAGTCACCTGTAAATTATTTGGATTCACAATCAGCCTCAGCAAAACTCAGTCCATGTACCAAGCAGCACCTGCACAACACATGTGTGCCATACCTCCTCCTGTGATTAAGATTGACAACACAGAAATCAACTCTGTCAACAGATTCTGTTACTTGGGAAGTATGATCTGTAGCAATGGATCCCTTGATGCAAAGTGGCACTGTGCATCACTAAAGCAAGCCAGGTCTTTGGCAGACTTAACAACAGACTCTGGAATGACAAAGGCATCAAGCTCGGCACAAAAGTAGCCACCTATAGAGCTGTCATTTTGAGCACCTTATTGTACTGCTCAGAGTCCTGGATAACCTATTGTCACCACATCCAGCTGCTCGTACATGTCTGTGAAAAATCATGAACATAAGATGGCAAGACAAGGTCTCCAACCTGGAGGTCCTGGAGAGATGTGGACTGCTCTGCATTGAAAGCCTGTGAGTTCAGAGCCAGCTGCATTGGACAGGACACATCATCCACATGGAAAACTCCAGGATAGCCAAGATATTGTTGTATGGTCAGCTGAAACAGGTCTCCTGGTTGTCATGGAGCCCCATCTTCATGAGGGTGATATGGGGGAAGCCTGCTGATATGGTGGCTGGGGTGCCCACCAATGCAAGTAGTTTCTGGAACACCTGTCAATCCTCCTGTTGGGCCTGCAGTAAGGCTTTGAAGCACTGCTCCAGCTTGATGCACAGTGGTGAGGGCATGGATGAGCTCCTTAAAGGGTGAGGAATCCATTTTGGGGGTTCACTTCAGTGTTCCTCAGTTTCAGCACCAGTGTGAGAGTCCCTGAATGTCTGGAACACTAAACCACAGGATAGGAGTTTTTTTGTTCCTATTTCTTTGAATAAAGTTATACAAGCTCCTGTTGGGAGAACTACTTCCTTTACACTCTCTCTCCCCTCATCAGTCCTCCACTGTCACTGAAAGGCATGCGCACACACACCATTAATTGGACACAGGTGTGTCTAATCATTTTGCCATTCACTTTCCCTGGCCTTGCTCTCAATACACACACCGGCACTTGACCATGCTCCCACTGCCACAGATACACACTCAGAAATAAAATTACCAAACTCTAATTTTTCTTGTTGTTAGGATTGTGTCATCAAGAGTAAATATTTTCGATACTCTGTTGTGTATTTTAACTGGGAATGGTTTGTCATGTCCCTTTTTAATTTGCTTTTAGAGTAAAGGCTTTGCAGTACATCAGTGATCCTTAAGGTCCAATTATATACATTAACTTATTTTTAAAGGTATCCATTACAAGATAAATAAGATGAACCCTTGATGGTACCATTCCAGCTATGAAAGTTACAATTTATACCTTTTATTTCGGAGATTGTATAAACTATTCAGTCCTTCGATGAACTGTGTCTGGCAATAAAGAGTGAGGATGAAAACTATGAAATTTGTGTAGCTTAATGGGAAGGACTTCTCATTTCTTTGCAGTTTGTTTTTACCTCTTTAATGTGTCTTTTACAGGAGAAGGATAAAGCTCATGAGGGTACACGGCCCATGAGGGCCATTTTTCTTGCTGATGGCAACATCTTCACCACTGGCTTTAGCCGCATGAGTGAGAGACAACTGGCCTTATGGAACTCGGTGAGACCTGAGACACACCCTTCTCTGATGTACAGCCTAGATGTGTACAGTGTCTTGAAAAAGTATTCATCCCCCTTTGTGTTTGTCCTATTTTGTTGCATTACAAGATGGAATTAAAATTGATTTTTGGAGGGTTAGTACCATTTTATTTACACAACATACCTACCACTTTAAATGTGAAAAATATTATTTTATTGTGACATAATAATTAAGATGAAAAAACAAACATCTGGAGTGTGCATAGGTATTCACCCCCTTTTGTATTACTCACTTACTTAAACTTAGGTCCTCCTGTGCCTGTTGGAACATTGGGCAGCAAATTTCTGACACTTAGATTTGTCAGCCGTAGCTTCATCAGCCTTCTTCCAGGGGATGTTCATTCTCTTTAGGTCCTCCTGAAAAGTCCTCCTCCATGTGATCTTTGGCTTTCCCGTCCTTCTCTTGCTGACTGGCAGTGCCCATCTTATGGCTGTTTTTGCATGGTGGTGGCCTGTGAGCCGTAGTCTTCTTTCTGTGACAATTTTGCTCAAAGATTGTGATCTGGCCCTCCGCAATATTTCCTCATTTGTAACATGGTCCTGCCATCGCACTTTTAGGATCTTCCTCAGGCTTCTTTGGTGAAAGACATCCAGCTTTTTGCTTACATGGGCTGTATGCTTCCAGGTCTCACTGGCATAGATAGCTGTGGGGATAACTATGCTGTTGTAGAGTCAGAGTTTTGTGTCACACTGGTGTTTGCTATCCAAATGGTGTTCATTCATTTAAATACTGTAGCTGCTTTACTAATTCTGCAGTTGACATCAGGCTCTACTTTGCCATCATTGGCTACCATGCTGCCAAGATAAGTGAACTGGTCAACAGTTTCAATGCAACTATTGTTGACACTAATACTGACTGGGGCTTGGCTGTTGTTGTTATCCACCCTCATTGCCTTTGTCTTCTTCATGCTCATATGCAGGCCTACCTTTCCAGAGAACTGTTCAAGTTTTGTCGTGAGGCTTTGGAGGTCGTCTCTGTTTTCAGACAGCAGGGTGATGTCATCAGTGAAGTCAAGGTTTGCCAGTCTTTCTTCCTTTCTCCATGGTATTCCCTCCATGCAATCACTTGTGGTCTTCTTCAGGACAAAGTTGATTGCCAATAGGAATGGGGAAAAGATGCATCCTTGTCTCACAACAGTTTTGATGTTGAAGTTTGTTGTGCCCTCTTCTGTTCTAACACAGCATTTTGAGTTGGTATAGAGGCTCTTGAAAATGTTCACAAAATGTCTTGAGACACTGTATAAAAGGATAATATTCCAGGGAGATTCCTTGTGAATACTATTGAATGCCTTTTTGAAATCAATGAAATTTAACACTAGTGATCTTTGATGCTCAAGGTATTGCTCAATGATGCATCAAAGTGTGAATATTTGTTCCATGCATGAATGGTTGTTTTGGAAGCCAGCTTGCTCTTCTTGCAGTCGACAGCTTGCCTCAGTCGCTTTAGAAGTACAGTGCAGAACACCTTTCCAGGAATGGATAGGAGACTGATGCCATGCCAGTTGTTGCAGTTTGAAAGGTTGCCTTTTTTTGGGAGTTTTACAATAACTCCATTTTGCCAGTCTTGAGGGACCTGTTCTTTTTGCTAGCAATAGTTGAACAGCTTGATCAGCATTTCCATTGTACTCTGTCCACCATGTTTTAGCATCTCTGCTTAAACATCATCCAGTCTGGCTACCTTCATTGCTTTTATTGCTTCAGCAGTCTCCTCCTCCCTGATTGGTTCCTTGCAAACCTCCAGTGGCTCTACTGGTTCTTCTGCCTCAAAATCATACAGGGTGGTTGGTGTTGGCTGGTTTAACGTTTCTCGGAAGTATCCCATCCAATGTAGATCTTGTTCTTCAGTTGTTACCAGGATCTTCCCATTTTTGTCCTTAATAGGAACATTTGAGTTAGGGCCCCATTTCACCGAGTATGATCTGGAAAAATCTCACGCGACCACACATGACTATGATCGCAGCTGTGTTTTCCCTTAGTCACGTGCGAAATCCGTGCGACCTAAACCCATTATTTTCTGTGTACGCTCTATGTTTGATGTTATCTCGTTTGACCTTCGATGTGTACGCTCTACCTGCGTCCTATAC
>JAPEKO010000021.1:22805448-22819666 GCA_027576075.1 Cathorops hypophthalmus
GACCGTAGGTGTGAATGTGAGTGTGAATGGTTGTCTGTGTCTATGTGTCGGCCCTGTGATGACCTGGCGACTTGTCCGGGGTGTGCCCCGCCTTTCGCCCGTAGTCAGCTGGAATAGGCTCTGGCTTGCCTGCGACCCTGTAGAACAGGATAAAGTGGCTAGAGATAATGAGAAGGTATTAGAGTGCCAGAAAATACCCTCAAACCCCAGAGGGTTAACTGATTGCTAACCATATACGGATTAGTTACTGTTGTCTCACAGCAGGAAGGTTCTGGGTTCGAGCCCAGTGGCCGACGGAGGCCTTCCTGTGTGGAGTATGCGTGTTCTCCCTGTGTCTGTGATGGTTTCCTCCAGGTGCTCTAGTTACTCCAATTTCCCCCACAGTCCAAATATATGCAGGTGGCTAATTGGTGGCTCTAAATTGACCATAGGTGTGAATGTGAGTTTGAATGGTTGGTTGTGATGAGCTGGCAACTTGTCTAGGGTGTACCTTGCCTCTCTCCCATAGTCAGCTGGGATAGGCTCCAGCTTGCCTGCAACCCTGCTCAGGATAAGCAGTTATAGATAATGGATGGATGGATGGATGGAATCCACGCATTGGCATTCTTTTCATGGTGCATGATCAGAACAGAGGGTAAAGGGCTGCTTCAGTAGTACCGGAGGTTAAGAACTACCCACTTGATGGTCACACACTCCTTGATTGCATTGTACTTGGTCTTGAAATACCCCTGAATGTACAAATAATGTTTTTTACCATCTGATTAAACTGCTCTACCAGGCCAACTATTTGCAGACGATAAATACTGGTGTCAAGTCAATAATTCAGAAAGCTCATATCATGTCCTTGATATGGACATAGTGAACTAGTAAGTCAGCATCTTGATCAGGATCCTGACCTGTGTTCCAGCTAGCTTTCCAAAAGGGCAGTGCGCCAGTGATTATCGCGGGCAATTTTTTGTGGCCATTTAATTGTCCAAATCAATGGAGCAGATATAAATGTTTGTGCTTGACACATTCTTAAGACCAAATAGAATCATCTCAAATAATTCTCTCTAGGGCCATTTTCATCTCCAAATAAATTATTCAGGGCCAAATAAATCATCTCTAGGGCCATTTTGCGCACATCACTATTGACAAAGTATCCATCATGCAAAATTAGCCATACTGGGCAACTATGCAAGGTAGATTACTTTTGTAAAATAAAATAAGCGAATCTGAAACTACTTAATTAACCAGTTTAATACAATGCTTCATGTCATGTCCACATATTTTCGCATTTGCTGCATCTCGAACTGTCACTCACATTATGTGCAAGCAGCACATATCTTAGTCATTTTTGGAATTTTTTGCCAGCATGCTTTTTGCCAGCATGCTGTCCCATTAGCATATGACAGTCTAATGTTAGGTAATACTACTAATAATACTAATAGCATTACTTGATCATTAATCTTCATCCAGGATATTAATGTCAGATTAGATCTAGTCTAACATCCTCTGGGGTCTGAGGGTATTTTCTGGCACTGTTATGATTTTGGCACGCTCTGATGTAAATTTCAACAAATCTAAGCAGTATTTTCAAGGGCATATGACTGTAGTATTCAGCACCAGTTCAGCTACAATAATATCTATGTAGTATGTATGTCATGATTATACTTTTTTAAACACAGATCAATTATCATGCTCCCAGGTTCTTCCAACACTCTGGACCCCACTTCCCACAATCCCACTCACACACCTGACACTACCACATGCACTCCATTAGCCAACTCCCCTGAGTTCTAATTGTCATCACCTGCACTTTTTTGTTTATTTATACCCCTCTATTTTTGTTCTTTGTACAGTATTGCCTCCACATTTCCGTGAGCCTACTGAGCGGTTATATTTCTGATTGTGGTTCTGCGTATGACCCTTTTGCCTTCTGGTTTCTTCCTGTTTCGCCTAGCCCTTGTGTTTATCTGCTCGTTTCTCTCACTTCCCGGTTTCTCGATCTTCGCCTGTTTCTCACCTCCGATTTGCCTAGCCCTTGTGTTTGTCTTGCCTGTGTTTTCCTGATTTCCGGTTCTTGGACTATTGCCCATTTCATGCCCTCGATTTGTCTAGCCCTCATTACTTTGGATTTCCCCGTATTGACCTGGCCTGGTTATTATTGTATATTGCCTTCTCTCACTGTGTCTATTAAAATCTTGAGTTTATTCTTAATCCGCGAACATCTGGTTTGTCACAGCCACGTTACATAAATGAAGATGTTGTAAGAAGCAGTTTTAGAACTGTGGTAGAGTGTGTGAAAAAAAACATTAACTTACCCATTGTGATGAACCACTTTGGTTATTTGAGATGATTCTATTTGGTCTTAAGAATGTGTCAAGCACAAACATTTATATCTGCTCCATTGATTTGGACAATTAAATGGTCATCAAAAAAATTGTCCTACTGTTTTGGGATAAAGAGTTGGCATTGGGAGGTGTAATCACACTTCTCATTGAATAAGCAAAAGGGGTTGTTCACAAGTCAGCCCAGGTAAATGCCCCTCACCTCTACCATATAATAGAAAGTATTGAGAAAATGTAGCATATTCAGTAAAAAACAATAAGAAAAATAGTCACTAGCAGTGATAGAGGGTTCTCGCACTCCATTAAATTGTGCCCATCACATTTTGTAATAAAAAAATGCAGTGTCAGCTATTGTCTTTGTTAAATGCAGGTACAACAGATGTGTTCTTCCCTCAAAAACTCATGAATGCTGCATGAACTGCGTGACAGCCAAGGCAATACATTTTGATATAAGGGGTGATCTGTAGCTCATGAGGCCACCCTATGCTGATTTACAATATCAACTTAAAAGATATCCTCAGACAAATGCTGGAGTAAAGTTCCATGTGTTTTCAGCTACTTTAAGCTCCTCAAAAGTCCCACATTCTATTTAACATTGGGCACCATAACATTCTCGTTTGAGGTATCCACTATTCCTTTGCAATTTATCCTCCCATGCATCTGAAGTTTATACCAACCAACTTTCATGGACAACTGATCAACTGTTTAGGAGAAGTGTGAAAAAGTGTGCAAAAAATAGTGGAAAAACAACACAAATTCCAAAATGGCCGACTTTCTGTTGGGCAGTGCTAATTCAAATGGGAAATATGTCTGCCATAGTGAGGACAATGTTCCCTCCAAGACTCATGAACAGGGAATGAGCTGTGCGGCAAACAAAGCAATACATTTTGAAATGGGGCGCTATGTAGCTCATGAGGCCAACCTATGCTAACTTGCAATATCATCTCAAAAGATATCCCAGAACAAATGTCAGAGGAAGGTTCCATGCATTTTTAGCCATCATAAGCTCCTCAAAATAGCACAGGAAAATTTCAATATCCACATTCCATGCAACATTGGCTGCCATCATGTCCTCATTTGAGCTATCCACTATTCCTTCACAATTTATCATCCCATATGTCGAAAGTTGGTAGGAATAAACTTCAAAGAAAAAAACTGAAAATATTGGCTAGGAGAAGCATGAAAGAGTATGTAAAAAAAAAAATAGCTTAAAACATCACAAATTCCAAAATGGCCGAAATCCTATTGGGTGGAGCTAATGCAAACCAAAGGTAAATATGTTTGCCTTAGTGAGGACAATGTCAAACTCAAAACTCATGAACATTGAACAAGTTGTGCGGCAATCAAAACAAAAAGATTTGAAACGGGGGCACTATGTAGCTGATGAAGCCAAACTATGCTAATTTACAATATAATCTCAAATGATATCCCAGGGCAGCACGGTGATGTAGTGGTTAGCGCTGTTGCCTCACAAAAACCAAGGAAGGCAGCCAAGGAAGTTACCAGTTCTAATGTCTTATCATGCCATTGGACTCCAATTTCTGCAGCTGAGAGGGTGGGGTTGCTCCAGTGCAACAGCTGCTCCATCTCAATCTCTTTCATGCACAAGTTTTGTGCAGCATCTTCACTTCTCACTGCACATGCATTATTCTTTCTCTCTGTGCATCTTCAAGTCCTGTGGTGATGGGAAAGAGGCAAAGCAACAGGGAAAGGTAATTACCTGCCCTACAATTAACTGCTCAGCATGCCACGGCTGGCAGTTAACTCTTTTTTTTTTTTCAGTTGAAAACAGAGAAAAAGAAAACTTCATTGCAGATGGAAGATAGATAGATAGATAGATAGATAGATAGATAGATAGATAGATAGATACTTAATAATAATCAGTTAAATTTTTATAGCGCCTTTCTCACACTCAAGGTCGCTTTACAATTAGGAAAAAAAAAGGAGTCCACCAAAAGAGTCAGGATGTAATTCCAATGGCATCACTACCAGTCCCACCAGGTGCATGAAGATAAATCCCACGCCGCCTTCGCAGCCACCACAACACTGCTGGGCAAAATTGCTCAGAACACTATGCCATGGAGCCACAAAGCGAGCATAGAAGCACCACTACACAGAGCACTGGTACATGCAAACCACTTGCACAGCCAACGTGACTCCACTGGGCAACTTCACTCGGAACACCCTGCAGAGCGCTGAACAACCCTGATGCTAAAAGAGTAATGACTTCACTGCAGTCCATATTGAGGAGCACAGGCATCACCCACAGCAGACTAAGACCTGAAGGGAACCAATGGCCAAAAGCAGGTCTGGAGCTATGCCACACCTGGCAGACAAAACATTCAAACAAAGTACAAACATCAAACTATACAAACACAAAAAAGAACAAACAAAAGGGAAAAAAAACCAAGAAAAATGAAAAGTTCTGATGAGAAGTGGCAGCCAAAATGCACATGGCATACTTACAACTGGAAACAGCTTATTTTATTCATCCTGAAAGAAGTTAAGGCATCCAGTAGCTTGTCACACACAGACATGCAAAGAAAACAAAAAACAACTGCACAGAAGACATTTTTTAGATCACAGGTTCTTGGCAGTATGCTTAATGGAAGTGGTTCGGTCGGATGCTATGGTAGAATAGAATGTAAACAGCAATGGAATACAATAATGTGTACGGCAATAGAAAATAACTATAAAAATCCTTAAAAAAAGGTTGTACATAGGGGCTAATATAGCCACTAAAAGAAAAAAAGACAGTCTGGGTGTAGGCTGGCATGATGTGGTGGGGACACAGTGAGGCCAATTCATGCCCAAAAGTCTAATTCACCCCTCTCTTTCTGTGCTGAGTTGAACAGCTGGATGGCCCTGGGGACAAAGGACATCCTGAACCTGTCTTTTAAGCATGACAGTGACAGAAGTCTGCTACCTAAACATTTTCCTCTGTCTGGTGAATGTACTGTAAAGGGGGTGGCATTCATTGCCCATTATTGATAGCAGCTTGTTCAAGTTCCTCTTCTCTGCCACTGATGTCAGGGGCTCCAGCTCAATGCCAACAACAGAACCCATTTTCCTCACCAGCCTGTCCAGTCGCCCAGTGTCTCTCTTCCTAGTGCTGCCTCCCCAGCACACCACAGTATAAAAGAGGACACTGGCCAAGACAGACTGGTAAAACATCAGGAGTTTGCTGCAGATATTAAAGGACCCCAAACTCATCAGGAAATAGAGCTGGCTCTGCCCCTTCCTGTAGAGTGCATCGGTGTTTGCTGACCAGTCCAGTTTATTGTCCAGATGCAGCCTCAGGTACAGTGCCTTGTAAAAGTATTCATCCCCTTGATGTGTATCCTGTTTTGTTGCATTACAAGCTGGAATTAAAATGGATTTTTTTTGGTGGGGGGTTAGCACCATTTGATTTACACAACATGCCTACCACTTTAAAGGTGCACATTTGTTTTTTTAATTGTGGCACAAACAATAATTAAGATGAAAAAAAAAAACCAGAAATCTGGAGTGTGCATAAGTACCCCTCCCAAGTCAATACTTTATAGAGTCACCTTTTGCCACAATTATAGCTGCAAGTCTCTTGGGGTATGTGTCAATTAACTTAGCTCATCTAGCCACTGTGATTTTTGCCCATGCTTCAAGGGAAAACTGCTCCAATTCCTTCAAGTTAGATGGGTTATGTTGGTGTACAGCAATCTTCAAATTATACCATGGATTCTCAATTAGACTGAGGTCTGGGCTTTGACTAGGCCATTCCAAGGCATTTAAATATTTTCCCTTTAAATCACTCCAGTGTAGCTTTAGCAGTATGTTTAGGGTCATTGTCCCACTAGACCGTAAACCTTCGTCCCAGTCTCAAACCTCTGCCTGACTCAAACAGGTTTTCCTCCAGAATTGCCCTGTATTTAGTGCCATCCATTTTTCCTTCAGTCCTGACCAGCTTTCTTGTCCCTGCGGATGAAAAGCATTCCCGCAGCATGATGCTGCCACCACCATGCTTTATTGAGAATAGATGGCGTTCTCAGGACGTTGGGTTTGCGCCACACATGGCATTTACCATTATGGCCAAAAAGTTCAATTTTTGTCATTTGACCAGAGAATCATCTTCCATGTGTTTGGGGACTCTGCTACATACTGTTGGGCAAAGTCCAAACGTGATTTTTTAAGACTTTTTTCCCGGCCACTTTTCCTTAAAGCCCCACTCTGTGGAGTGTATGGAGACTGTGGGCCTCCAGGATGATTTTCCCTACTGTCTTTGTTTTGGCTGTCAGCAGAGGTCAAAGAGTGACCCATCAGTTCTATACCTCAAGTACATGCCATCTTTGATGTCTCTCACAGGATGATTTAAGACACAGGTAAAGAAGAGATTGAAGAGCACCAGGGCCAGAACACACCCCTGTTTTATGCCATTTGTGATTTCAAATGAGGCCAGATACCTCTCCACCAGAAAGTACTAGGCCCGTTATGTCATCGTGAAACAAGTGAATCAGTTTGACAAACTTTGGCAGCCAAATTTTTCAAGTATTGTCCAGAGCGCCTCCCTGTTGACAGTATCAAAACCAGGTCAGTCAAAAGTCAGGTCAATGAAGACTACATATAAGTCCAGGTTCTTTTTCTTGCACCTGATGGACTGTGAAAATCATGTCAACAATGCTGCAGCTTGGACAGAAGCCACACTGTCCATCTGGTAGATTTTCTTCTGAAATAGTTGAGATCAGGCAGTTGAAGATGATGCACACAGGATCTTTCCAGCAATAGACAAAAGTGAAATGCCATGGTAGTTGCCAGTCTGATTTGCTACCCTTGTTTTTGAAAAGGGAGATGATCGTGGTGTTTCTGAACACCTTCCCATATGTTGTTGAAGGTTTCTAGGGCCACTTGTCCTATTGCTTTGTATATATTGGCAGGGATGCCATCCATCCCAGGAATTTTTCCTGAATTAGTCTGGCTGATTGCTTTCTTGACCTGCTGTAAGGTTGGAGAAAGGTCAAATCTATGTATCATGGGTCTCTGCGGAATCTGGTCCAGGGCTTCTCTGCTGACAGTGGATGGTCTGTTGAGAAGTTCTCTTGCTAGAAAGGCTATTCTCCTCTCTGGTCTTGTGGAGGTTTGCTGGTCCATCATTGTATGGATGTTCCATGCATCAAAGATCATAATTTTCTTTTTTTGTAGGTTTCTTTGTTATTTGTTGATTTTCGACCACTATGTGGCTAAAGTTGCCAGCTGCAGCTAGCTAGCCATTTGGGGTAGGGACGAGCAATGTTTGAGACACCTTTTTTAGTCTCTTTCTTCCTGTGAGGGTGTGCAGCACTACTGTAAATAGGCTGCTCAGTCACCTGGGAGAACACCAAACTCCTCAGTCATCCCAGAGTCAGAGATAAGAGAGTGGCTATTGTCACCAGGCTGCTTTCATGCAGGGTTGAGACTACAACTCCCAGTGGTCACTTCCACCTGTTGCTTTGCCCCTTCCCCATTGCTGCAAGGTTTTGAAGATCGCAAAGCAAGAAAGATGAGAGATTGCACATAGAAACTTGTGCGGGAAGTGATTATAGTGGGAAAATCGATGCACAGGGGCAGTCCCACACTCTCAGCCTAGGAAGTCAGGTTCTAGAGGTATGAAAGAGCTATCACAACCAGAGACTTCTTCGGCTGCAGTATATGACCATGAAGTGTCTTGCATGTGTATTTGAGATGTTGCTAGTTAGCTTTGTTTTGGTAAAGCTGCACTCCCTGTAGATCTTCAGGTTCCTTACCAGGGCAGCCAGCTCATCGCTTGTTAGCCAGCAAGTTCACATTCCACATCACAACCAATGGAATAGAGGCTTGTACCTCCACCGCTTCTCCAGACACCAAGCTCTTACCTTAGTGCCAGCTCTGCAGCCTCGGTAGTTCTGCCTCAGTTCCTCTGGTATAGGGTAAACACTGCTGGCATTTCTTCATAGTGCAAGCAGCTGATCTCTTGAATAAACAAGTTTGCTGCTGCTGTTCCGTTGAGGAGAAAAAGTCATATCCATAGGATAGAGTAAAACACTACACAAAATATGTAATCAAAGTTAAAAAAAAAAGTCAAAGAATGTGTGCAAAAAGCAATAAAACAAATGTGCAAGACAGAGCTACTGGAAAGGTTGCCACTCGTGTCAGTGCCAACAGTGAACACCCTCTTGGATATGCACTCTCTTGGATAGAGATTAAACAATGAGGCCACAAAGGAGAACAGCCCTCTAGCCAGGGAACTGGTCCATTACAAGATTGACATTGCTGCTCTCAGCAAGACTTGTTTTGCTGATGAAGGGTCAATCTATGAGCCTGAAGGTGGCTATATGTTCCTTTGGAAAGGGAAAGCTATAGATGAGGACAGGATACATGGAGTTGGAGTTGTCATCTGCAACAGTCTCCAACAGCTTTCTGATCTCCCCACAGGAGTAAACGAACATTTGATAAAGCTGCTCTTCCCTCTCACACCCTCTCAGCATGTTGTCATCATAAGTGCCAGTGCTCCAATGCTAACCAACAGTGAAGATGACAAGGAAGCATTATACAAGAGCCTTCATGCCATGGTGAAAGACACCCCAGCGAGCAACAAACTCATATTACTCAGTGACTTTAACACTCGAGTGGGATGTGACTACAAGAGATGGGATGGTGTGCTGGGCAGCCACAGGCTTGAGAAGATGAATTCTTCTGCTGACCTTGGGTGCCAAGAACAACTTGACCATCACCAACACACACTTCAGAATGGCCAACAAATATAAAACGACATGGATACATCCTACATCCAAGCAATGGCATCTTGTAGACTATGTCATTGTTTGCAGAAGAGATGTGTACATGACATCCAGATTACCAAAGCCATGTGGGGAGCTGAATGTTTATCTGATTAAAGATTGGTCAGGTCTCTCCTGTGCATCCACTTTGCCCCAAGGCATGTGGCTCCAGTATTGGATTTGTCAGCCATACTCAGTCCCATTAATGACACAACAACTGACATCATGGATTGTCAACTAAAGAATGTATGATGCGACAATGTAGAGTTGGAGCAATATCTCTGCAGTTCTCTTCAGTTCTGTAAGTTTGCCAACCAGTAATCAGAATGAAAAGGATGGAACAAAGCTTGAGTGGCCATATGCAAGGCATGAAACATGTTAAGATAATAAAAATCCAAATTGTAGTTTAGCAGAACCTTAATGGGGGAAACAACTTTATCTTAATATGGTTATTTGTTTGCCCCCAGTGGAGGTAATGAACACATCCCCAGGCAGGTAACAGTAGGAGGTCATAGGAGCAGGAACTAGCTGATGCTAGATAACTAACCTTGGCTAAACTAGTTGTATATTGCAGGCAACAATTCAAGAAATATTGGGCTATTTTATGTACAGACACAGACTGATGAGTAAAGCAAGGACAGCTATTTTCATATTGGCATAACACAAGGATAGAATAAGTAACTACAGCAGTTGGGCAGCACAGTGGTGTAGTGGTTAGCACCGTCACCTCACAGAAGGTTCTGGGTTTGAGCCCAGTGGCTGATGGGGGCCTTTCTGTGTGAAGGTTGCATGTTCTCCCTGTATCTGCGTGGGTTTCCTCTGGGTGCTCTGGTTAGGTTAACATGGGGTGGCCTTTGGCTGAAGTGCCCTTGAGCAAGGCACCTGTCCCCCAGCTGCTCCCTGGGCACTGTAGCATAGCTGCCCATTACTCTCTCTCTTTGTGTGTGTGTGTTCATTGCTCACTTGTGTGTGTGTGTGTGTGTGTGTTTTCACTGCTTCAGATGAGTTAAATGCAGAGGACGAATTTCACTGTGTTTGAGTGTGCATGTGACAAAGGCTTCTATTTTTTTTCTATTTAACTACACAGGTAATTTTGATAGCATATATTGTCCTTTGCTTGCATTTATCTCTAGGATAGCTATTCATCTACAGTATTCTGGGGACTGATATTGCACTTGGCTATCAATATCACCTGTCTAATATCCGTGTATTTAGAGGCTGACAACAGATGTCAGTTCGACTAGTGACAGCCTTGATGTTGGCACTGATAACATTTGTTTCTGTAACACTTCCCGATGTGGGTTGAGCACAGAAGCACGGCAGGCGAGAGTTGATAGTTTTAACTAAATGTTTATTGAGCTTTTCAGCTTTATTCACTCACTCACTCACTCTCTCACACACACACACACACACACATGCACTGCGGTTGGGGAGTGAGCTGTCTTCCTCTGCTCTCGCTCTCCTTTTATGCTCCGTCCCTGTAACAAACAGAGAGACACACACACACAAATTGACAGCAGCTGGAAATGATTTAGCCACTTACCTTTCCCGACCCCACCCTCCATTCACAGACTGATGCTTGGCCACGCCCCCGCTGCCATATACCCCACCACTTGACTCAGGCCGGGGAGCTATCCGGCCTGAAGCCGACTCCCCCCAGGATGGGACAGGAAGTACGCCACCACCATCTGCGCTCCTGGCCTGTGGATCACCTCAAACTTAAATGGCTGGAGGGTGAGATACCAACGGGTGATCTGCTCATTGGCATCCTTCATGCAGTGGAGCCACTGGAGGGGCATGTGGTCTGAACAGAGAGTGAAAGGGCGCCCCAGCAGGTAGTATCGGAGGGCGAGGACCACCCACTTGATGGCAAGACGCTCCTTCTCGATTGTGCTGTACCTGCTTTCACGCATCGAGAGTTTTCAGCTGATGTACAGCACGGGGCGTTCCTCACCCTCCACCTCCTGGGACAAAACGGCCCCCAGCCCTCTGTCCGATGCATCAGTCTGCAAAATAAAAGGGAGAGAGAAGTCAGGAGAGTGTAAAAGTGGCCCCACACACAATGCAGCTTTTACCTCAGAGAAGGCCTGTTGGCACTGTTCTGTCCACTGGACCGGAACTGGAGCCCCCTTTTTAGAGAGATCGGTTAGCAGGCTGGTGACGTCCGAATAATTAAGTAGGAACCTATGATACTACTTGCTGGGGCACCCTTTCACACTCTGTTCGGACCATGTGCCCCTCCAGTGGCTCCACTGCATGAAGGATGCCAATGTGCAGATCACCCGTTGGTATCTCGCCCTCCAGCCATTTAAGTTCGAGGTGATCCACAGGCCGGGTGCGCAAATGGTGGTGGCGGACTTCCTGTCCCGTCAAGAGAGGGCTTCAGGCCGGACGGCTCCCCGGCCTGAGTCGGACGTTGGGGGTATGTGGCAGCAGGGGCATGGCCAAGCATCAGTCTGTGAATGGAGGGCGGGGTCGGGGAGGTAAGTGGATAAATCATTTCCACCTGCTGTCAATTTGTCCCTTGGTTTGAGTGTCATGCATCACTTGGTACAATTTATCTTTAATAGGGGAAGGTCAGTGCTGCAAAGCCACCATCTGTGGGATTATGACTGAATGCCTTTAAGTCAGAATCCTGCCTCAACGTGAAACCGTTAAGAGGTAAAGGGTTGGGGTCTGCACAGTCTGTCCCCAGTCCACCACCCGACTGCGCCGCACCGCCCAGGGCGGGGGCTGGCCCACGTCACTGAAAAAGAGGCGCTCAGGGTCCGCAGCGACGCCAGCCACCCACCCAACCTGTCTTGAAACAAGGACCAAGGAGTCCAATGCGTGTGTGAGTCAGAGGGCCTTGCACAAAATCCTATGGCGCAATGAAAGTGAAGGCTGGTGCCCACCGGCCAAGGTGGGATCTGCATGCCTCAGATGCGGGCGTCACACCACCGGCCCGCCTCAGCCGCCCCATCGGCCAGGTGGAGCCAGAGCACATGCGATGGTACCCGAAAGATGGTGAACTATGCCCGGGGCAGGGCGACTGATTTGCATGTCAGGACCGCTGCGGGCCTCCACCAGAGTTTCCTCTGGCTTTGCCCTGCCTGGGCAAAGTTCACCATCTTTCTTTTACCATCGCATGCGCTCTGGCTCCACCTCGCCGACGGGGCAGCTGAGGCAGGCCGGTGGGGTAGTGACCTGCTCCGGGGACAGTGGCAGGTGGGGAGTTTGACTGGGGCAGTACACCTGTCAAAGCGTAACGCAGGTGTCCTAAGGCGAGTTCGGGGAGGACAGAAACCTCCCATGGGCAAAGGGCAAAAGCTCGCTTGATCTAAGTCAGAATCCCGTCTAGACGTGAAACCGTTAAGAGGTAAACGGTTGAGGTCCACACGGTCCGCCCGGGGGACTCAACCCGACGGTCTCTGGCCGTCCCCGCTGGCTCCACGCGTGCTTCCCCCCCTCCTTTCCCCTCCGCGCCCCCCTCCGGGGGGGACGCATGGGACGGGGGAAGGTGGCCGCCGGCCGGCCAGGATCCCCACGGCCGTCATCGGGCACATTTCCTCCGTGGCAGTGCGCCATGACTGGCTCTGGTTCGGCCAGGAAGGGCTCGGGGGTGAAGGTGGCTCGTGACTCCAGCAACGAGATTTACAGCACCCCTCCTGCCCCGACTTCGCCGATTACCCCCGGGGCTGCAGGCGAGTCACCTCCGCGCCTTCCCTGCCGACCCCCCCGCGGGGCCGGCTAGGGATGGGGCCCCTCCGCCTCCGATGCAGCTGTCGACTGGGCCGGACTGTCCCCAATTCGCCACCCGACCGTGCCACGCCACCCAGGGTGGGGACCGGCCCACGTCACCGAAAAAGGGTAGCTCGGGGTCCGTGGCAACGCCAGCCACCGTGGCAACGCGGCCACCCAACTGACCTATCTTGAAACACGGACCAAGGAGTCCAACACACACGCGAGTCAAAGGGCCTCGCACGAAACCCCACGGCGCAATGAAAGTGAAGGCCAGTGCCCGCTGGCCGAGGTGGGATCCGCACGCCTCAGATGCGGGCAGCGCACAACCAGCCTGCCTCTGCCGCCCCGTCAGTGAGGTGGAGCCAGAGCACGCGCGATGGTACCCGAAAGATGGTGAATTATGCCCGGGCAGGGCGAAACCAGAGGAAACTTTGGTGGAGGCCCGCAGCGGTCCTGACGTGCAAATCGGTCATCTGACATGGCTATAGGGGCGAAAGACTAATCGAGCCATCTAGTAGCTGATTCCCTCCGAAGTTTCCCTTCAGGATAGCTGGCGCTCGAGAAAGCTTTGCAGTTTTATCCAGTAAAGCTAATGACTAGAGGCCTTGGGGCCGAAATGACCTCAACCTATTCTCAAACTTTAAATGGGTAAGAAACCCGGCTCACTGGCTTGGAGCCGGGCATGGAATGCGAGCCACCCAGTGGGCCACTTTTGGTAAGCAGAACTGGTGCTGTGGGATGAACCAAACACCGGGTTAAGGCGCCCGGTGCTGATGCTCATCAGACCCCATAAAAGGTGTTAGTTGATATAGACAGCAGGATGATGGCCATGGAATTCAGGCCATTAGATCGGTCAGCACAGAGATATTGCTTTATTTTAGTTCTAGTGGACTATGCAACGCAATATCCGGAAACAGTGCCTCTCCGCAATATCTCAGCATGCAGTATTGCGGAAGCGCTCTTCTGCTTTACCTCCTGGGTTGGGATTCCGAAAGAAATCCTGACAGACCAAGGCATTGCAGTTGGGGAGCGAGCTCTCTTCCTCTGCTCTTGCTCTCCTTTTATGCTCCATCCCTGTAACAAACAGACACACACAAACAAACACAAATTGGCAGCAGGTGGAAATGATTTAGCCACTTACCTTCCCCGACCCGCCCTCCATTTACAGACTGATGCTTGGCCATGCCCCCGCTGCCACAGTTTCCAATGTGCTTCAATATGGCTTGGAGTATCCATATCCATAGTTCTAACACAGTCTCAGTATTTGGAAGAACATGCATAAGTGGTGTGCTTGAATGAAATAACTTAGACATGTCGGTTATGTAGTCCTGTGATGACCTGGCGACTTGTCCAGGGTGTACCCCGCCTTTCGCCCGTAGTCAGCTGGGATAGGCTCCAGCT
>JAPEKO010000021.1:23125290-23135696 GCA_027576075.1 Cathorops hypophthalmus
ACACACACACACACACACACACACACACACACACACACACACACACACACACACACACACACACACACACACAAGTCATCTGGTTGGGGAGAGCTCCGCCCTGCTGCTCTCTCTCTCCTCATAAAAAGGGCACGGTCCCTGGGAAGACACAAACACGTTAATTCACATCAGGTGTAGTGATTTTGCCACTTACCTTCCCTGACTCCGCCCTCCTGTCACAGACCGACACTTAACCACGCCCCCGCTGCCACATAACCCCATCACCCGACTCAGGCCAGACAGCCGTCCGGCCTGCAGCCAACTCCCCCCCCCAACGGAAGAGGAAGTCTGCCATGACCGTCTGCGCCCCCGGCCTGTGAACCACCTTGAAATTAAAGGGCTGGAGTGCCAGATACCAACGGATGATCCGCACATTGGCGTCCTTCATGTGGTGGAGCCACTGGAGGGGTGCTTGGTCTGAACAGAGGGTGAAAGGGCATCCCAGCATATAGTATTGGAGGGCAAGGACCGCCCACTTGATGGCCAGGCACTCTTTTTCAATAGTGCTGTAGCGCCCCTTACGCACCGACAGCTTTCTGCTGATGTACAGCACTGGGCGATCCTCCCTCTCCACCTCCTGGGATAAAACAGCCCCCAGCCCTCTGTCCAACGCATCCGTCTGCAAAAATAAGGGGAGAGAGAAGTCACGGGAGTGTAAAAGTGGCCCCCCGCACAGTGCAGCCTTTACCTCAGAGAAAGCCTGCTGGCACTGCTCCGTCCACTGGACCGAATCTGGTGCCCCCTTTTTAGTGAAATCAGTCAGCGGGCTGGTGACGTCCGAATAGTTAGGTATAAACCTACGATAGTAGCCAGCCAGCCCCAGGAACTGTCTCACCCCCTTTTTGGTCTTGGACCTCGGGCAGGCCGCAATCACTACCGTCTTATTCATTTGGGGACATACCTGCCCATTGCCCAAGTGGAAGCCCAGATACCATACTTCCACTCGCCCAATTGCCAACCCAAATTGGGTTGGCTGTGAGACCTGCTTGCCTCAGCGACCCAAGTACAGCCCTCAGGTGTTTCAGGTGCTGTGGCCAGTCATTACTATGGATAATAATATTGTCTAGATACGTGCCCACATAGGTGGCGTGGGGGCAGAGGACCCTGTCCATAAGCCGCTGGAATGTAGTGGGTGCCCCAAACAGCCCGAAAGGAAGTGTGACAAATTGGTGTAAGCCAAACGGTGTGGAAAAGACCGTTTTTTCTCGGGATAATGGAGTCAAGGGATTTGCCAATATCCCTTTGTCAAATCCAGTGTCGAATAAAAATGAGCCGTGCCTAGCCAATGGAGCAACTCGTCAATATGAGGCATTGGGTATGCGTTGAATTTAGAGACCGCGTTGACTTTTCTATAGTCCACACAGAACCAGACCGATCCGTCGGCCTTGGGAACCAAGACCACTGGGCTGCTCCAGTCACTGTGGGACTCCTCGACGATGCCCATGTCGAGCATGGCCTCGAGCTCTTCCTGAACCACCTTTTTCTTGTGTTCGGGCAACCTGTAAGGGTGGCCATGCACTACCATGCCTGGGGTCGTCTCAGTGTGGTGTTCTATGAGGCGGGGCGGGGGTGAGAACACGGTCAAAAATTCGGCTTGCAGCCGGGTAACCTCCGTGAGTTGGGTTGCAGAGAGGTGTTCTCCATAGGGGACCAGAGTGGTAGTCAATGTTTCCTTTTGAACCTCTGGCCCCAGCTCCGCCTTCTCTGGAACCAACGACACCAACGCCATGAGGACCACCTCATTCCAATGTTTTAGCAGATTGAGGTGGTAAATCTGTAACGCCTCACCCCTGTCCGTTTGCCTCACCTCGTAGTCGACGTCCCCGACTCGTCGTGTGACCTCAAAGGGTCCTTGCCACTTGATCAATTTGGAGCTTGACATGGGCAACAGTACGAGTACTTTATCTCCCGGTGCAAACTCCCTAAGGCGCGTGCCCCTGTCTTACAGGCGGACTTGCCATTCTTGGGCCTGCCGCAAATTCTCCTGGGTTAGGGGTGTGTGTGTGTGTGTGTGTGTGTGTGTGTGTGTGTAGTTTTGCAAGCAGGTCAATAACGTACTGAATTTCATTTTTGCTCAGTGAAGGGCCCTCCTTCCAATTTTCCCGCAGTACATCTAGAATGCCCCATGGTTTATGCCCATATAATAATTCAAACAGGGAGAACCCCATGGAGGCTTGTGGGACCTCTTGCACTGAGAATAACAGGGGTTCGAGCCATTTATCCCAATTGTGTGCGTCCTCGCTTACGAATTTTTAAATTACGTTTTTGAGGGTGTGACTAAACGTCCGTTTGTGGGTGATAAAAGCTGGTGCAGATAGGCTTAATTCCCAATAACCCATACAGCTCGTGCAGTGTGTGTGAGAGAGACACACGTAGTGCCTTGATCAGTCAGAATCTCTTTGGGGATTCCAACTCAGGAGATGACGTGGAAGAGCGCTTCCGCAACACTACATGCTGAGATATTGCAGAGAGGCACTGCTTCCGAGTATTGCGTTGCATAATCCACCAGAACTAAAATAAAGTGATACCCTCATGTCGACCGATCTAATGGCCCAACGAGATCCATCCCAATTCTTTCGATTGGGGTCTCAATTAGTGGTAGAGGGCACAAAGGCACATTTGGAATGGCCGCTGGATTTACTAACTGGCATTCGTGGCATGCCGAACACCACCTACGGACATCGTCGCGAATCCCAGGCCAGTAGAATCGGGCCATTATTTGGGCTAGTGTCTTATCCTGCCCCAAGTGTCCACCCATGGGATTAAAGTGAGCTGCCTGGAATACCAATTCTTGGCGGCTCTTTGGGATTAAAAACTGCACGATCTGTTCTTTAGTCTGAGTGTCCTGCATCACTCAGTATAATCTATCTTTCATAATGGAAAAATAGGGGAAGGACAGGATGGCATTTGGCTGGGGCGTTTGACCATCAATTACTCTCACTTGGTCAAACGCATGCCTCAGAGATTCGTCCTGCGACTGTTCCAACGGGAAATCCGCTAGGGATTCCCCGAGAGATGGAGGAGGAGCCTGCTGCTCCTCACTCTGATGCGGTGATGACGCAGACGGCTCTGTGACAGCTGCTCCCACCAATGCCACTCCAGGACCTCCCCCTGCTGAATTATGGCAGGACCCACTCTTCACTAAATGTGTCATTAATTCCCGAAATCCCAGCCAATCCGTCCCCAGAATTATCGAATGGGTAAGGCGAGTATTAACCACCGCCTTTGCACTAAATTTTTCCCCTCGAAATAGAATGTGGCCCGACACTAAAGGGTAGTTATGAACATCCCCGTGCACACACAACACCTTCACCAATTGTGCTCTCCTCAATGCCTCATCTTGGACCAGGCTTTGGTGGATTGAGGTCTGATTACAGCCAGAGTCCACCAAAGTCTTATACGTATCCCCTTGGATACTCACCTGTATGTGATATGCTCCGGCCCAATCGAGGGCAGTCCCTGGCACATCAGGGATCCGGACCACCACTCCCACCTCCATTGCTGTGCACTGATTCTGGGGGTGCCCTGGGTGCCTTGTGGGGACAACACCAGCAAACCGGCCCAGCTCTCTCTCTGCACCTGCGCTCTGGGGCTCACTCACCTGGGGGGGGCAGACACGGAAGTGGAAAACGGGAGGGCACCACAGGTGCGGCGGGCCGGCTGGGGTGGAGCCGGCCCCCGCCTCCACAGTGGGGGAATGGGGCAAGGATGAGACACAGAAGAGGAGGAGGGGGGGGAGAGAGAGAGAGATAGGAGAAGAGGAGACATGTTGCCCTGCCATCAGAACAGCCGCCAAATGATCCTCCGCCAGCTCGATGGCCTGATCCAGTGACGCCGGGCGATGGCACTGCACCAACCTCACAGTCCCTTCAGGTAGTCAAGCGATGAACTGCTCTAGTGCCACCAGATCGATGACTCCCTTGGCGTCGCAGTTGTCAGCCCTCAGCCACCGCCTGCATGCGTCCCGGAGCTGCTGGCCAAACGCGAATGGCCAGCTGACCTCCTCTAGGCACAGAGCGTGGAAGCACTGTCGATGTTGTTCGGGCGTGCACCCCACATGCTGGAGGATGGCCCAGTGGAGGTTGGCATAGACCAGCCGGCTGTCAGTGGGGAGCTCTAGCGCGCCCAGCTGCGCCTCGCCTGTTAGCAGGGGAAGGAGGCGTGCCGTGCGCTGTTCTGCCAGCCAGCCCGAGGCCTCTGCTGCTTGCTCAAAGAGCGTGAGGAAGGCCTCGCAGTCATCGTGCAGGCCCATCTTCGTTAGGTTGAGGTGGGGTGGGCCTGCAGCGGTGGAGGTGGTGGACCCCGCCGACGCACGGAGGTGCCGGAATGCCTGCCAGCACCAGGGCCTCAAACTGTTCCTTCTGCTCCTTCCAGAGGGCGACTAGCGCTCTGGTGCTGGCTCTGCTGGGCCATGGCGAGGGCGTGGACCAGGTCGGCGAAGGGGGAGGACTCCATGGGGCTGTTTTCTCTGTGCTCAGGATCCTGGGTTTCAACACCACTGTTGCACTTCAGATGGGTGGGTGGAGCACAGAGGGATGGCAGGCCAGAACCTGAGTTCACAAAACACTTATTTATTCACTTTCCAGTGATTTATTCTCCCAGCCACGCACGCACACACAGGTTGTCTGTTTGGGGAGAGTGAGCTTTCATTCTCCTCTCTCTCCTTATATCAGGCGCAGTCACTGGGGAAGACACACAAACACAAGTTAACTGACATCAGGTGTAGTGATTCTGCCATTTACCTTCCCTGACTCTGCCCTCTGGTCACAGACCAACGCTTGACCATGCCCCTGCTGCCACACTACAATTGCAGCACCTACAATGAGCTTTCTCCCCATCACTCACAGAACAGCCTTCAGGCTCCTGTACAGTCCAATTCCAAAGCAGCACATTCCTTACTAACTGCAGCATTGTGGCAGTCACTGAGAAGCTCCACGCTGCTAGATCAGTCAAACCATCAGAAGTCCTCATCCTCCTTGACCAGTAGCATTTGACCTGGTCAACCACAAGACTTTCTTGTTCATCCCGATTTAATCTTAGATAGTCTTGGAAGTTGTGGAACAGCATGGTGAAGGTTTACTTCCTACCTGAATGGTCAGGTGTTGACATGAGGGAATCTGTATCTGCTCCATGCAGATTCTGTGCAGGTATCCCAAAAAACTCAATATGTGGTCCTCTTCTGGAGAAACCAGAGAGTGAGTGAAAGTGTTGTTTTTTTGGGCATGCAGAGAGCACGTCTGGGACAGAGAGAGTGTCTCGGACAGCATGCATACATGAAGCTTCTTTAATAAAATCACCCTATCGCTCTCATTAAGTCTTGGTGCCTGCTTGCAATTCTTGATTGAAGGGGAAACAGAAAATTGACTCCACAGTCTAACAACTGGCATCACAAACAGGATTTGGCTGAGATCCTATGAGTGTTTTTCAGTGGGATCAGTGTTGCACATCACCGGGGTAAGCCATCATCTCCTTATTTCTTGCTGTGGAACAATTAATGCCTTAGGCCATATCAAAGTAACCTGCAATGTGTGGAGTAAAATGAAGGCTGAATAAAGTTTGCAAGCAAGGTTTTGTGGGTGGCTACTGCATGCAAAGGGATAAAAATATTAAGCTTAAGTGGAATGCTTCCTGGTGAAGATTCTTTGTGCATTTGGATTCCGGTCAAAGATCAGATTGGCAGTGTTGAATGTGGATATTTGTTTGTTGAAGTGTTGAGTTTGCAAGGGACACTGCCAAGGCATACACAGTGTCTTGTGTATCCATAATAATCCAATAGGATTATATATGCAAATGAGCCAGTTGTGTATTGCTCTGAAGGAAACTCTGTGTGTGTGTGCGTGCGTGCGTGTGTATAGAGCTCTGAAGCACATAATTCCTGCAGAAGTATTTGTGTGTCAACACGTTTTCTCTGTTTATGCCCTGGTCTGTTCTATATTCTCTGTGTGTAAGTGAAGACATCTAAAGTGTCCAGTGATTAAAAGAGCCATGGCAGAAAGAAGAGTTAATGTTGAATCTAACAGTACACTCAGTGAGGCTGATGTGGTGAATGAACTCTGTGACATTATTGACAAAGCTGGTTGAGCCCAGTGGAAAAGAAGCTAGCTCAAAAGTGTCATTGCTCAAAAACCGTTGTGGTGAATGAACAAGATTAAAAAGGCCTATAACAAGACCAAAACCACTTGTAACAAGCAGAAACAACTTATGTAAGCTTTGGTGATTTTGTCACACATTCGACAGCACAAGGAGATTCAAATGAAATCTGAAATGGACAGGAGATTCAAATATTATGAGAGCCATCTGTCTGCCATGAACATAAGCTGTCCAGAGAGAAAAACAAATGCAAGAAAATTTAGAATGGAAGATTTATGCCAAGATTGAGCAAAATGCAAGTCTCAAACAACAGCTGATTGAGTCTAAAGCCAATTTAGAATGACTGCTTGAATCTAATGCTGATCTGAAGAAAAAGTTGTACTGGTCTAGAATGAATGAGTTGGCACAGAAGCTATCAAATAAAACAAAGAAGAGATAAATAAAAAAAATGTGCATTCACAGCCAAGAACACCATCTTGTTCTGAGATGAAGTCAGAGTTGCCCACTCATTGCCCCCTATAGGGGAAAAGCAAACTATGATGGACAAACAACACACTGAAATGACCGAGAGTTTTCACTCTCAACATTGTCCAGAGAAGCTCCAGAAACATCATCTGTCATCATTAATTATGTGGATGATGTATCCATTAATTACGTGGATGATGTATGATTGCATCTGAAACAGAAGAACACGAGAAGGACGTGCTGATGATCCTGGACTTCTTGGCAAGATTGGACTCCAAAGAAAAATTGTAGCTGAACAGTGAGTAGATGGAAGCATTCTAAACCCTCAACCAAGCTTTGTGTCAAGCACCAGGTCTCAGAATCCCTGACACCAATCAACCCTTCATCCTGTATGTTCATGAACACAATGGGTAAATGACAGTAATCCTGACCCAGGAACAAGCAGATCAGTCTCATATTTACTCAGCGAGACTGGATGAAGTGTCACAAGGATGGGGGCTGTGTCTGAGAGTGATTCAAGCCACACATTTTGCCATAGAGTCTGCTTTGACCATTGTGATGGATCAAAGACTCACAGTGAAATGCCCACATGCTGTACACACAACCATCACCATGAGTCACATGTCACAAGTTTCTGCAGCATGATGGACAGACATTCTGGAGCTGCCCAACATCATCAAAAAAGTGTCCCCTGTTAACCCAGCAACAGTCAACAGAGCTACAAGTCAACAAAGACAACAACTGTGTTGAAATTGTTCAGATGATGGAAGAACATGAAGTACTGACATTAGGGACCCTACCAACAAACATCAGCACAAGCAGAACTGAAAGCACTCATTGAAGCATGTAACTTATCCAACTGGCACACCATGAACATCTACACAGACTGCAGATATGCTTTTGGAGTGGCACATCATTTCAGACAATTGTGGAAAAACAGAGGTTTCTTGACTGCTGCTGGAACTCCAATAAAGAATGGACAGTTGGTCCAAGAACTATTAGCTGCCTAAAGAAGTGTCCATCAAAGTCAAAGCACACATGAGGCAAAACACAGAAGAAGCAAAAGGAAATGCACTAGTAAACTGGGCCTCAAAATTAACCACCAAGGAAGGGGCTAACAAAGTAGCAGACAATCAAACTGAGGTAGCAAATCTGAGGATTCTACAAGCATATACTCTAACAGTTACAAGACAATTGTAGCCAAGAGAAAAAAAATGGACCTGGATGGAAAATGGGGCAAAGAGACAGTGGAATGTGGAAACATGGGGATAAAGTTGTTGCGCTTACAAAACTACTACCATATCTGGCTACACAAATACACTCCTTGGGTTTTGTGGGAATAGAGAAAATGTTTTGCAGACTCAAAATGACATGGTATTCCCAGCATTCAGAAGAGCAGCCGAAAATGTGGCCGTAGGATGTGTTATCTGTCTACTGTAAAATAACAGTCTGGAGGAAAATGAAAGCAGCTACGATGGGAACTCCAACCCCTCCAGGCCCATTCTGACATTTATAGGTAGACTACATAACACTGCCAAAGTCACGTGGATACTCTGAAATTGTACTTGTGGTGAATAGGTTTTCCAGGTGGGTGGAAGCATTCCCCACAAGGCAGGATAACAACCACTCACACTGCAAAAGTGTTGATCAAAGACATTATCCCTCACTGGGGCCTCCCTGAGATCATGGACTCAGACCAAGACCCACTTCATGGGTGCAGTCTGTGAAGAAGTGTCAGATGCTAGGTACAGAATGGAAGCTCAACTGCCCACATCATCCTCAATCATCAGGAATGGTAGAAAGAATGAATTGAGCTATCAAAGAGAGACTGTTCAAAATGCATCAGGAAGGGCTCTTATGGCCAGAGGCACTCCCTATAGTGCTATGCAGTATAAGAGCCACCCACAGTAAAAACACTGGTCTGAATCCCGATTAAATCATTATAGGACGACCCATGTCTTTACTGGGAACAATTGATTTGCATACTGCCGATGTCCATTTCACTAGTGATGCGTTGCTAACGTACTCTTCCCAACTTACAGACTCAATTCAGACAGCAAGAAAGCAAGTGATAGATGCTTGGACCTTGCCTAGGCCAGGTGGACATAGCTGGGTACCAGGACAGTGGGCTCTGATCTCCAAACCACAACACTTGTAGACACCACTATACCCAAAGTTTGATTAAGTATCAAACTATACAAATTATAGTTCTATACTTTTCAAAGTATCAGATTATCTTTGTCACTGATACAGCATTGAAAGTGAAAGGAAAACCATGAGTTTTCCTTTCACGAACCATGGTGATTCACACCGTACATCACACCATGATGCTAGTGGGTGATCCAGATGATGACATGTCATTGGGTGAAGTGTTAGTACCCTGTCCCCAACTGATCTGCGCATGCTTGTTCTACATGGCGTAAAGTTGTAAACAAGCCAGAATAAAACAGATTCAAGGTCAAGAGCTTTTAACAATTCAGTTACACTGTTACAACAAATAACCAACATTAATTATCCTATTGTTCCTCACGTGTTATAATGAAAGCCACTTTGAGGTGTATGATGAACACAATGAATTGGCCATAGACAATACCTTTCTGAGAGCTGCAAGCCCTGAATCAGGGTCAATGCTGGATCTGTGGCCTTCTGCCTAGAAGTACTGTGATCTACCCCCAAATAGTTGCCCCTTTCTTTTTAAGAGAGCATGTGACCATCCTACAGAGCAGAACATGTCCATATTTCCAACCCTGTTTCATATTCTATCTCAAACCATTAATAGCTAATGGAGAATCCTGTGACCAAAGGTCTGCTTCATTTTCAAAATACAGGTAATAGCCTACAAGTGGGTCACAGTTATTGTTCTTACTATTTGAGCATTGGGATTGAATGTGTTAAAATTCTTACAGAGGGACATGCAGACATTAACTGCCTCTAAAGCCGCCATCTTGTGGGGACAAGATAAGCCAGCATATTTGTTAATGCTGCAGTCACAGCCAGTCTAATCCAATGCTTTTTTGCAGACTGATTTAAGCCAGTTGACAGTATGCTGTCAACTGTTAAGCCAGTTGACAGTATGCATTTTGGATGCCACTTCTCATCTGAGCTTTTTATTTTTATTTTCTCCTTTTTTTGTTTTTTGTGTTTGTATAGTTTGGTGTTTGCTTTTTGTTTGAATGTTTTGTCTGTTGGTTGTGACATAGATCCAGACTCAGTTTTGGCCATTGGTTCTCTTCAGGCCTTGGTCTGCTGTGGGTGATGCCTGTGCTCCTCGCTGTGAACTACAGTGAGCTCATTGCTCTTTTAACATCAGGGTTGTCTAGCACTCTGTGCAGCAGTGCTTCTGTGCTTGGCATGGTGTTCTGAGTGGTTTTGCCCAGTGACGTCATGGTGGCTGTGCAGGTGGTTTGGGACATACCAGCGCTCTGTGCAGCGGTGCTCCTGTGCTTAGTTTGTGGAGCCATGGCATGGTGTTCTGAGTGATGTTGCCTGGTGGCATCATGGTGGCTGTGCAGACAGTGTGGGATTTATCTGTGTGTGTCTTTTGGTGGGACTGTGGGTGGCTATACCTTTGGAATTACATCCTGGCCCTCTTTTGGTGGACTTTTTTTTCCTAATTGTAAAGTGGACTTTGAGTGTGAGAAAGTAGCTATATAAATTGAAATTCTTATTCATCTCATCTCTACCTTTAGCCACTTTATCACGTTCTACAGGGTCGCAGGCAAGCTGGAGCCAGTTCCAGCTGACTATGGGCGAAAGGCAGGGTACACCCTGGACAAGTCGCCAGGTCATCACAGGGCTGACACATAGACACA
>JAPEKO010000021.1:23365876-23378206 GCA_027576075.1 Cathorops hypophthalmus
ACCAATCGTCAAAATTTTGGTGTCGATCGTTTGATTTCATCCTAGACACTCCAGAAAAGGGGCTAAAAGTGTTAAAAATTAGAATTTTCCATTAAGAAAAAGCTTGACTAAAAAAATGTTTTCAGCCTAGACTTAAACACTGACACTGTATCCGAGTCCTGAACACTACTTAGAAGGCTGTTCCATAACTGTGGGGCTTTGTAATAAAAGGCTCTGCCCCCTGATGTAGCCTTCACTATATGACGTACCAGCAGATAGCCTACACCTTTTGATCCAAGTAAGCATGACGGGTCATAAAGGACCAGAAGTTTGCTCAGGTACTGTAGTGCAAGTGCTTTAAAGGTCAATTGTAGTATTTTATCATCAATACAACATTTGGTTGGGAGCCAATGCAGTGTGGATAAGACAGGAGAGATGTGGTCACATCTTCTAGTTCTAGTAAGGACTAACTGGAGCTTATTTACGCACTAATTGGAACATCCAGACAGACAGTAAGACATTACAATAATCCAACCTCGAGGTAACAAAAAGCATGAGCTAGTTTTTCTGCATCATGAAGTGATATTTCTTAGCAATGTTTCTGAGATGAAAGAAAGCTATCCTGGTAATGTTATCAATATGAGTTTCAAATGAAAGACTGGAGTCAATGATCACACCAAGGTCTTTGACTGCTGCACGTGAAAAAGCAGAAAGGCCATCCAGAGTTACTGTGTAATCAGAAAACCTACATCTAGCTGCATGTACAAGTACTTCTGTCTTGTCAGAGTTAATCAGAATGAAGTTAATAAGCATCTCGTGTCTAATGTCCTTTACACATTCCCACATTTTATTAAGCTGGTGTCTCTCATCTGGCTTTGCAGAAACGTACAACTGTGTGTCATCAGCATAACAGTGGAAACTAATACCATGCTTATGAATATCACCACCCAGAGGTAACATGTATAAAGAAAAAAGCAGTGGGCCTAAGACAGAACACTAAACTTTACCTCAGTATGTCTAGAAAAATCACCATTTACATCAACAAATTGACAGCAGTCAGGTAAATAAGACCTGAGCCAGGAGAGGGCCGTTCTCTTAACTCCCACAACATTTTCTAGTCTATCCAGGAGAATGGAATGATCAGTGGTGTCAAAGGCTGCACTAAAGTTCAGCAGTACAAGCAGGGGGAGACAGCCCTGATCAGAGGCCGACAGTGGGTCGTTTACTACTTTAACCAGTGCTGTCTCTGTGCTATGATAAGGTCTAAATTCTGACTGATACATTTCATGATTGTTATTGCTATGTAGATATGAGCATAACTGCTGTGCCACAGCTTTTTCTAGGATCTTTTTCTAGGGGAGGTTTGATATTTTCCTAAAATTGGACAACTAACAGACGTCGAGGTCAGTTTTTTTTTTTTAATCAGAGGTTTGATAACTGCTTGTTTAAAGGATCTGGGTACATAGCCAATTCTAAGGGAAAAATTTATTATTTTTAGAAGTGGTTCAATTGCTTCTGGTATTCTCTGTTTGAAGAGGGGTGCAGGGATCTAGTACACAAGTTTAAGATTTTGATGTAGAGATGAATGAAATTAATTCGATTTCTCTAAGGAGAGTAAAACATTCTAACTGCTGATCTGATAGTTATATTGTTAACTACAGGGTTACTTAAACTGTCTGGTCTTAAATTAGTAGTGTTAATTTTTGTAGGATATTTTGAATTTTGTCATTGAAAAAAATTCCTGAAATCATTGCTACTACATATTGCAGGTGTGCATGCGTTGATAGTGTTTTTTTCCTCTGTAATTTTGCTCCAGTATTAAATAGTAATCTAGGATTATTTTTTTTTGTTAGCTTCTATTAGGGTGGAGAGATGCGTTGATCTAGCAGCAATAAAAGCTTTTCTATACTTCAAGAAGCTCTCCTTCCATGCTAATTTGAACACTAACAATTTTGTTTGATGCCATTTAAGTTCTAATTTTTGAGTGGTTGGTTTTCAAGTGCGAGTGTAATCGTTATACCAGGGCGCTAATTTTTTTCTCTCTAATAATTTTTCTTTTAAGTGGCACTACATTATCTAAAGTATAGCAGAACACTGACTAAGCATTCAGCTGCCTGATCGAGTTCTGTGGGAGCTGCCGGTGATCCAATCAAAGCTGATAACACTGGGAGACTATTTATAAAACTGTGCAGTAGTTGAAGACTGTATGTTTAATACAGTAGCATACAGTAGCATGGTGAGGTGCATATATTATTGCTCAGGCATATTTTGAATAAGATGAAATAATGATCTGAGGTAACTTCAGACTGTGGAAGTGACTATATTTTCTATATTTAACCCAAATGTCGAGAGCATGACCACCATTATAGGTAGGTCCTATGATGTTCTGATGATCTTAACTGAATCTAAAATAAACATGAATGCTGTTTTCAGAGGTTCTTCTGGGTTATCGAAGTGAATATTAAAATCTCCATCAACTAAAGCTTTGTCTAAGGAAATAACAAGGTCTGAGATGAAAGCCACAAATTCAGAAAGAAACTCAGAATATGGCCCTGGGGGCCTGTAAATAATAAGTAATGGAACTGACTGGGTAGACTTGGTTTTTTGAGGCTACACACACTGTTGAAGTTCTTCATACTTCATATTAGTATGAAGAACTTCAAAAGTATTGAAAAACCAGGTTTTTGTGTTATATAATCATTATAAATAACCGTGACGCCTTCTCATCTGCCAGTTAGATGAGGCTGGTGTATCTAACTGTATCCAGGATTACTAGCTTAGTTTAATGCTACATATTAATTTGGCTTCATCCATGTTTGTTAAACACAGTACATTAAACTGTGATCAGTGATTTCATTAACAATTAGCACTTTAAATGTAAGAGATGTAAAATTTAGGAGTTCTACCTTTAGATCAAATGTGCTGGCAGTGGCTGTACAGTCAGTATGACCCAATTTTTTCTTAAGCTACTAGAACAAACTGAGTATTTCTTTTTTTCTTTAGCTCAGGGAACAGACACAGTCTCGATATAGTGGAACCTGAGTGACAACTCTGTGCAGCTAGCAGTCAGTTTATCCTGTTTGTCTGATCCCTGGCCTTGGCTCAGGATCGTCACAAGTTAAACTAAGCCTGTTCTGAGACTGTGAGCTACGCTGCAAGAAATGAGAGCAGCACCTTCCTGAGTGGGATGGATATGGTCCCGCTCTAACAGGCCAGCAGTGCCCTCAGAATTAGTCCAATTATCTATAAAGCCCATCAGGACAACCATGGTTTGAACAACAAAGTTCAGCAACCATAACCGGCTGTAAGCTACATCGCCATGCCGCATTGGGATGGGGCTAAAGCATACTACAGCATCGGACATTTCCTTCACTAATTTAAACACATCTACAAAGTTACTCTTAGTAAACGCAGACTAACGAAGGCATATTTTGTTACCTCCTACATGGGTAGGAAATCTTTGAAAACTTGTGCTTGCCTTGGACCCTAAGATTGCCTAGGACCCCAAGATACTGGCACCCCGGCTCCCAGTATACACCTGACTAAAACTGCTGGTGCCCCTAAAGGCCTATAATTTCACATGCCGTATGATAGAATCTCCTATGACCAGAGCGTTTTCAGGTTTCTCAGTGGGTGCATCACTGAGAAGAACAAAACTGTTTGACAGGTGAAGCGGAGTGGAGTGGTTCTCCCGTGGGCAAGCCTCAGCGGTAGCTTTGTCTCAGTGATTATGCCGCCAAGTCGTCACTCATTCGTCCCACTGTGAGGGCTATAATTTTCATTTTCCTTGATTTTAGCAAGGCATTTAACCCTCTGGGGTCTGAGGGTATTTTCTGGCACTCTAATGATTTTGGCACGCTCTCATTTTGTCATCAATTTCAACAAATCTAGGCAGTATTTTCAAAGTCATATGACTTGTTTGTATTCAGCACAAATTCAGCTACAATAATATCTATGTAGTATGTCTGTTATGATTGTACTTTTAAAAAATAAAGAGAGAAATGAAAATGTTGTAAAAAGCAGTTTTAGAACTGTGTTGGAATGTGTAAAAAAAAAAAAACATGACCTTACCCATTCTGTCAAACCGTTTTGATCACTTGAGGTGATTCTGTTCAGTCTTAAGAATGTATCAAGCACAAATCTTAAATCTGTTCCATTGATTTGGACAATTAACTGGCCATCAAAAAAATTATATCCTATTGTTTTGGGATAAAGGGCTGGCAGTAGGAGGGGTATTCAATGAGAAGTGGTTCTCCTGTGGGCAAGCCTCAGCGGTAGCTTTGGCTCAGTGATTATGCCGCCGAGTCGTCACTCATTCCTCCCACTGTGAGGGCTATCATTTTCATTTTCCTTGATTTTAGCAAGGCATTTAACCCTCTTAAAATTTTCCTTGAAAATTTTCCATTCATTCAAGGAAGAGGGGGAAACCCCTCCCACTGCCAACTTTTAATCCCATCAGTTCAAATCACAATGGGTAAGGTAATGCTTTTCACACATTCCAAAAAACCTGACTTTTACAACAGCTTAATTTATCTGGTATTTGACTCTATTCAAAGCAGAACCACCAATTACTTTCAGGTATATGCACCATGTAACCATTCATAAATAGATAAGGAAAAGGATGATTTCTTTGAACAACTGTCAGAAAACCTTGGCCAAGTACCAAATGAAGAGGATGTTGTTGTGATGGGTGACTTAAACGTCAGGGTAGGAAAAAGAAGAGACCCCTAGACAGCATATTTGAGTCCCTACAGCGACCCCAACGCACAGTGCAACTACAACAGGCACCAACTTCTGAGCCTTTGTGCAGAACATAAGCTCTTCATTACAATCACCTCTCTTCCAACACCGTCCCAGCCACAGACAAACATGGTATCAGTGGAGCAACCCAACAATATCATCCCAGATCGACTATATCCTAATGAGAACATCAAAGAGGAATACAGTACATGGCACTAGGGCAATTCCAAATGTTAGTCTTGATTCAGACCATCGACCTGTTGTGATGTGGACAGTTGGAAAGGTAAAAGGGCTACAGAAAAGGAGAATGATGTTAGATCCAGAGAGGTGAAAAAGCCCAAGCAGATACCCAGAAAACAGTTACAGAAAAACTGGAACAGGTGGACACCAGCCAGATGACAGCAGAGGAAGCATGGTGCACATTCAGAGACACCCTTCTTGATGCCATTAAGAAAACATGTGGGGCAAAGAAACCCATTAAGGGAAAGAGAAAGATCACAATATGGTGGAATGACAATGTGAAGGAGGCAGTAACAGAAAAGAAGAGGCTATACATGGGTCAAGTCACAGTCAGAGGAGGACTACGTGAAGTATATACTTGCAAGACTAAACAGCAAGAGAGCAGTGAGGGATACAAAGAATGCCTCCTGGAACACCTATGGTAGGGAGCTAAGTGGGCTGTGCAAAAGGTGTGAAAAGAGTGTGGTAGCAGAGGCGTGGTCAAGCAGCAGTCTGTGACCAGAGGGTGGAGTCAGGGAAGGTAAGTGGCAGAATCACTACACATAATGTCAGTTAATGTGTGTGTGTGTCTTCCCAGTGACCGCACCCTATATAAGGAGAGAGAGAGCAGAGGAAGAGAGCTCTCTCCCCAACCAGATAACTTGTGTGTGCATGTGGCTGGGAGTGTGTGTGGATTTTTGTAACTGAAAAGTGCAAAATAAACAGTTTTCTGGGAACTCAGTTCTGGTCTGCCGTCGTTCTGTGCTCCACCCACCTGCTATATTGCTACAGTGGTGCCAAAACCTGGGACCTGGAGCACAGAGAGCAACCCCATGGAGTCTTCCCCCTTCAAGGACCTGATCCATGCCCTCGCCACAGCCCAACAGAGCCAGCACCAGGTGCTGGTTGCCCTCCGGAAGGAACAGGAGCAACGGTTCGAGGCCCTGGTGCTGGCGCAGCAGGAAGATCGTTAGGCATTCCAGGACCTCCTTGCATCAGCGGGGTCCACCGCCATACCCACCTCACCCTAACAAAGATGGGCCCGCAAGATGACCCCGAGGCCTTCCTTGTGCTCTTTGAGCAGGCAGCAGACGCCTGGGGCTGGCCGGTAGAACAGCGCGCGGCATGCCTCCTCCCCCTGCTAATGGGCGAGACGCAGCTGGCCACGCTACAGCTCCCCGCCGACAGTCGGCTGGTCTACGCGGACCTGCGCCAGGCCATCCTCCAGCATGTGGGGCGCACAACAACGCCAGCGCTTCCGTGCTCTATGCTTAGAGGAGGTCAGCCGACCGTTCGTGTTTGGCCAGCAACTCTGGGACGCCTGCCGGTGGTGGCTGAGGGCTGACAACTGCGACGCCGAGGGAATCATTGATCTGGTGGCACTGGAGCAGTTCATCACACGACTTCCCGAAGGAACCGCAGAGTGGGTCCAGTGCCATCACCCGGTGTCGCTGGATCGGGCCATAGAGTTGGTGGAGGACCATTTGGCAGCTGTTACGACGGCAGGACAGCAGATCTCCTCTTCTCTCCTCTCTCTCTCCCTCCCCTTCTGTGTCTCATCCTCGTCCTAGTCCCCCACAGCGGAGGCCGGCTCCACCCCAGATGGCCCGCCGCACCAGCGGTGCCCTCCTGTCTCCCACTTCTGTCTGTCTCTTCCCCCCCCTCAGGTGAGTGAGCCCCAGATTGCAGTTGCAGAGAGAGAACTCGGGCCGGTTTGCTGGCACTGCAGGGAGCCGGGGCACCTCCAGCATCAGTGCTCGGCAAGGGAGGTGGGCGCGGTGGTCCGGATCCCCGACGCACCAGGAACCGCCCTCGATCGGGCCGGAGCGTATCACATACTGGTACTCACCAAGGGGATGCGTATCAGGCTTTGGTGGACTCCGGCTGTAATCAGACCTCAATCCACCAAAGCCTGGTGCAAGACAGGGCATTGGGGAGAGCACAATTGGTGAAGGTGTCGTGTGTGTACAGGGATGTTCAGAACTACCTTTTAGTGTTGATCCAGATTTTATTTCGAGGGGAGAAATTTAGCGTACAGGCGGCGGTTAATCCTCACCTTACCTAGTCAATAATTTTGGGGACTGATTGGCCAGGATTTCGGGAATTAATGACTCATTTAGTGAAGAGTGGGTCCTGCCGTAATTCAGCAGGGGGAGGTCTCCATGTGGCATTGGCGGGAGCAGCTGTCACAGAGCCATCTACGTCATCTCCGTGTCAGAGAGAGGAGCCGCCGGCTCCTCCTCCCTCTCTTGGGGAATCCCTCGCAGATTTCCCGTTAGAACAGTCGCGGGACAAGACTCCGCAGCATGCGTTTGACCAAGTGAGAGTAATCGATGGTCAAACGCTCCAGCCAAATGCCACTCCGTCCTTCCACTATTTCTCTATTATGAAGGATAGTTTATACCGAGTGATGCAGGACACTCAGACTAAGGAAACGATTACACAGCTTATGATTCCAAAGAGCCGCCGGGAACTGGTATTCCAGGTGGCTCACTTTAATCCCATGGCTGGACACTTGGGGCAGGATAAGACACTAGCCCGAATAATGGCTTGATTCTATTGGCCAGGGATTCACAGCGATGTCTGTAGTTGGTGTACGGCATGCCACGAATGCCAGTTAGTAAATCCAGTGGCCATTCCAAAAGCACCTTTGCGCCCTCTACCATTAATCGAGACCCCATTCGAAAAAATTGGGATGGATCTCATCAGGCCATTAGTTCAGTCAACATGAGGGTATCGCTTTATTTTAGTTCTGGTGGACTATGCAATGCGATATCCAGAAGCAGTGCCTCTTTGCAATATCTCAGCACGCAGTATTGCGGAAGCACTCTTCTGCATCATCTGCCGAATCGGAATCCCCAAAGAGATTCTGACTGATCAAGGCACCTCATTTATGTCATGCACACTGAGCAAACTATATGGGTTATTGGCAATTAAGCTCATCTCCACCAGCATTTATCACCCACAAAGGGGTGGTTTAGTTGAATGTTTCAATCGCACCCTCAAAAATATAATTGAAAAATTTGTGAGCGAGGACGCACGTAACTGGGATAGATGGCTCGAACCCCTGCTTTTCACAGTGTGAGAGGTCCCACAAGCCTCCATGGGGTTCTCCCCATTCAAATTAATATATGGGCGTAAGCCGCGTGGCATCCTAGATGTGCTGTGGGAAAACTGGGAGCAGGGACTTTCAACAAGCAAAAATACAATTCAATACATCTTGACCTACATGCAAAACTCCACACTCTCACACACCTAACCCAGGAGAATTTATGGCAGGCACAAGAATGGCAAATCCACCTGTATGACAGGGAACGTGCCTTAGGGAGTTCGCACCGGGAGATAAAGTGTTCATGCTGTTGCCCACATCGAGCTCCAAATTGGTTGCCAAGTGGCAAGGACCCTTTGAGGTCACACGGCGAATCAGGGATGTCGACTATGAGGTGAGGCGAATGGACAGGGGCGGGACATTACAGATTTACCACCTCAATCTGTTAAAACTCTGGAACGAGGAGGTCCCCATGGTGTTGGTGTCGCTGGTTCCAGAGAAGGCAGAGCTGGGGCCGGAGGTTCAAAAAGGAACATTGACGACCACTCCTGTTCCTTGTGGAGACCACCTCTCCTCGACCCAACTCACGGAGGTTGCCCAGTTGCAAGCCGAATTTTCGGACATGTTCCCACCCCTGCCCAGCCACAACCACCTCATAGAACACCACATCGAGACACCCCCAGGGGTGGTAGTGTGCAGCCGCCCTTACCTGCTATGCCCTTACGCCCTTGCCTGCCCAAATCCCAAGACCAAAAAGGGGGTGAGACAGTTCCTAGGGCTGGCTGGCTACTATTGTAGGCTTATGCCTAATTATTTGGACTTCAGCAGCCCGCTGACTGATCTCACTAAAAAGGGGGCACCAGATCTGGTCCAGTGGATGGAGGAATGCCAGCGGGCTTTCTCTGAGGTGAAGGCTGCACTGTGTGGTGGGTCACTGTTACACTCCCCTGATTTCTCTCCCCTTTATGTTGCAGACGGACACATCGGACAGAGGGCTGAGGGCCGTTCTGTCCCCGGAGGGGTAGGACCACCCCATGCTGTACATCAGCAGAAAGCTGTCGGTGCGTGAGGGGTGTTACAGCAGAATTGAGAAAGAGTGCTTGGCCATCAAGTGGGCAGTCCTTGCCCTCCGCTACTACCTGCTGGGATGCCCTTTCACCCTCTGTTCGGACCACGCGCCCCTCCAGTAGCTCCACCGCATGAAGGATGCCAACACGCTGATCACCCGTTGATATCTGGCACTCCAGCCCTTTAATTTCAAGGTGGTCCAGAGTCCAGGGGCGCAGATGGTCGTGGCAGACTTACTCTCCCTTCAATGGGGGGGAAAGTCGGCTGCAGGCCGGACGGCTGCTCGGCCTGAGTCGGGCGATGGGGGTATGTGGCAGCGGGGGCATGGTCAAGCGTTGGTCTGTGACCGGAGGGCAGAGTCAGGGAAGGTAAGTGGCAGAATCACTACACCTGACGTCAATTAATGTGTGTTTGTGTCTTCCCAGTGACCGCGCCCTTTATAAGGAGAGAGAGAGCAGCAGGAAGGGAGCTCTCTCCCTAAACAGACAACTGATGTGTGTGCGCGCACGTGTGTCCGTGTGGCTGGGAGAGTGTGTGAAAATGCTGAAAAGTGTAAAAATAAAGAGTTTTGGGAAACTCAGTTCTGTCCTGCCGTCCTTCTGTGCTCCACCCACCCACTACATTGCTACAGTGGTGCTGAAACCTGGGATCTGGAGCACAGAGAGCAACCACATGGAGTCCTCCCCGTTCAAGGACCTGATCCATGCCCTCGCCATGGCCCAACAGAGCCAGCACCAGGTGCTAGTTGCCCTCCAGAAGGAACAGGAGCAGCGGTTCGAGGCCCTGGTGCTGATGCAGCAGGAAGATCGTCGGGCGTTCCGGCACCTCCTAGCGTTGGTGGGGTCCACCACCTCCACCGCCGCGGGACCTCCCCATCTCACTCTCACGAAGATGGGCCCGCAAGATGACCCCGAGCCCTTCCTCTTTGAGCAAGCAGCCGAGGCCTCGGGCTGGCCAGTGGAACAACACGCGGTGCGCCTCCTCCCTCTGCTAATGGGCGAGGGGCAGCTGGCCGCACTACAGCTCCCCGCCGACAGCCGGCTGGTCTACGCGGAACTGCGCCGGGCCGTCCTTCAGAGTGTGGGGCGCACCTCCGATCAACACCTCCAGCGTTTCCACGCTCTACGCTTAGTCAGCCGACTGTTCGCGTTTGGCCAGCAACTCCGGGACGCCTGCTGGCAGTGGCTGAGGGCTGACAACTGCGATGCCGAGGGAATCATCAATCCCGTGGCACTGCAACAGTTCATCGTACGACTTCCCGAAAGAACTGCGGAGTGGGTCCAGTCCCATCGCCCGGCATCGCTGGATCGGGCCATTGAGTTGGCGGAGGACCATTTGGCGGCTGTTCTGATGGCAGGACAGCAGATCCCCTCTTCTCCCCTCTCCTCTCTCTCCCCCCCTCCCCCTTCTATGTCTCATTCTTGCACCATTCCCCCACCGCGGAGGCAGGGGCCGGCTCCACCCCAGCCGGCCCGCTGCACCCGCGGTGCCCTCCTGTCTCCCACTTCCGTGTCCGTCTCTTCCCCCCCTCAGGTGAGTGAGCCCCAGAGCACAGGTTCAGACATTTGGTGCGTGTGTTTGGCTGAGCAGCCACTGGTGTGAAGCCACCATCTGTGGGTTTATGACTGAATGCCTTTAAGTGAGAATCCCGCCTAGACATGATGATACAGCAGTTCCGCGGTTCTTCGGTTGGTCTGGCATAGCCGGAGGGGCGCCCGCCCCCTCCGGCAAGCAGAGCCGTCCGTGAACGGGCCCAGGTTGCGGTCAGACAAGCGCTGCACCCTCTCCGGTCACGAAAATAAAGTTTGTGTTGAACCTGGTGCTAAATGACATGTAAACGGCCTGAGTTGTTGCAATAGTAATCCTGCTCAGTACGAGAGGTCCCACAAGCCTCCACGGGGTTCTCCCCATTCGAATTATTATATGGGCGTAAACTGTGGGGCATCCTAAATGTACTGCAGGAAAACTGGGAGGAGGGACCTTCACAGAGCAAAAATGAAATTCAGTATGTTCTTGACCTGTGTTCAAAACTCCACACACACACACACACACACACACACACACACACACACACACACACACACAACCCAGGAGAATTTGTGGCAGGCCCAAGTCCGCTTGTACGACAAGGGCACGCGCCTTAGGGAGTTCACACCGGGAGAGAAAGTACTCGTACTGTTGCCCACGTCGAGTTCCAAATTGATTGCCAAGTGGCAAGGACTCTGAGATCACACGGCGAGCCAGGGGCATCGACCTTGAGGTGAGGCGAACGGACAGGGGCGGGGCATTACAGATTTACCACCTCAAACTGTTAAAACTTTGGAACGAGGAGATCCCCGTGGCATTGGTGTCACTGGTTCCCGAGAAGGCGGAGCTGGGGCCGGAGGTTCAAAAGGGAACATTGACCACCACTCCGGTCCCCTGTGGAGACCACCTCTCCGCTATCCAACTCATGGAGGTTGCCCGGTTGCAAGCCGAATTTTCGGACGTGTTCTCACCCCTGCTGGGCCGCACCCACCTCATAAAACACCACATTGAGACATCCCCGGGGGTGGTAGTGTGTAGCCGCTCTTACAGGCTGCCCAAACACAAGAAAAAGGTGGTTAGGGAAGAACTCGAGGCCATGCTTGACATGGGCATCATCGAGGAGTCCCACAGTGACTGGAACAGCCCGGTGGTCTTGGTTCCCAAGGCCGACAGGTTGGTCCGGTTCTGTGTGGACTATAGAAAAGTCAATGTGGTGTCTAAATTCAACGCGTACCCAATGCCTCATATTCTACTAGGCATGGCTTGTTTTTATTCGACACTGGATTTGACAAAGGGATATTGGCAGATCCCCTTGACTCCATTATCCAGAGAGAAAACGGCCTTTTCCACACCAATTTGGCTTACACCAATTTGTCACACTTCCTTTTGGGCTGTTTGGGGTGCCAGCTACGTTCCAGCGGCTTATGGACAGGGTCCTACGCCCCCATGCCATCTATGCAGCCACATACTTAGATGATATTATCTATAGTAATGACTGGCCGCGGCACCTGAAACACCCGAGGGCCATCCTTGGGTCGCTGAGGCGAGCAGGTCTCACAACCAACCCAAAGTGTGCAATTGGGCAGATGGAAGTACGGTATCTGGGCTTCCACTTGGGCAATGGGCAGGTGCGTCCCCAAATTAATAAGACGGCAATGATTGCGGCCTGCTCAAGGCCCAAGACCAAAAAGGGGGTGAGACAGTTCCTGGGGCTGGCTGGCTACTATCGTAGGTTTATACCTAATTAT
>JAPEKO010000021.1:23802323-23813879 GCA_027576075.1 Cathorops hypophthalmus
TGTCGATCGTTCGATTTCGTCCTAGACACTCCAGAAAAGGGGCTAAAAGTGTTAAAAACCGGAATTTTCCTTTAAGTAGCTTTCAGTGAATTTCGTGGTAATCTTTAGGGGAGGGACTCTTTCCAATTATTTTGTCTGGTTTGCCAAGACAAATGTGGCAAAATAATGGAGTAGGATGTTCCGTGCTGCTTTCTGCTGGAATTTCGGGGCAGTATTGGCTGAAAGGGCCCCTAATTAAGCAGGTGTAATTGTCACCAATCTCCTGTGCTCTTGAGCTTGATGAGTGGGCCCATAGCTGTAATTAGCCGTGGCACACAGGCGTTGTGGGCTCCCTCTGACCAATCTCGCTCCAGCAAATCAAGCTTTAGGAAGAAGGGATAGTGAGAAGAAGATTAGGAGAGCAAGAAAAAAAAAAAAAAGAGGTTATACCGCCTTGTTATTGCTGAAAAGAAAGCATTTCCTGTGATTAACACTTTGCTATCCTGTGTCTCACTATTGTGTTTCCTTATCCTCGTTTTCTCTGTTTTCTCTTCATCCTTCGTAACGTCTCCCTCTTTCTTTTTTTTTTCTCCGTTCTCTCTCGTCTGTCTGCCTAACCCTGATCACCCTGCTGCCATCAACTCATTGTCCAGTTTGGCAGAACTGAGGTGATTGACAACACACTAAATCCGGACTTTGTCAGAAAGTTCATCCTTGACTACTTCTTCGAAGAGAAACAGAACCTTCGATTTGACTTGTGAGTTTTTTTTTTTGAGAAATTCTTCTGCACCAAACTCGAAACTACTTTTCTCTTCCCTTGATTTTTTTTTTTTTCATCTTAATTTGATTTCTCCCTCAGCCTACTGAAATACAATAAAGGCTGTCGAGTCTGTTGAGTCTGAATACTTAATAAAATTGTACTTTATTACTGTATGATTACCTTCTACAGTACCAGTCAAAAGTTTGTACACCCCTACTGATTCATAGCTTTTTCTGTATTTTGACTATTTTTGACACTGTAGAATAATACTGAAGACATCAAAAGTATGAAATACTAGAAAAACACTTGGAGAGCGCAGACCTCCGCCAAGAATCCTTTAAAAAAATCCGGGATCCAGAAGGTGATCTGGATCACCGCCAAAAGTTAATGGATTGTTACTTGTGCCCAGTCACACCTCTGGAAAAAATTTCAGAGCATTCTGTTCATAACTTTTTCCGTAATGTTACTAACAGACAAACCAACGCTACCGAAAACATAACCTCCTTGGCGGAGGTAATAAAAGCATATGATCTGATACAAGCAGTTGCTAATGCTGCAGATTAGTTCTATCTGCTTGTGGCTGTGTTTTGCATTGTCAGAATAAGTTGCTAGTATTTACAAGAGCACCGCTGAATGCTAAATGTCACATTGACTAATGACCTGTTGTGAGAAAGTGGACATAAACAAAAGAGCAGAGTTGGCCACTGCAGAACCAACACAATGACTGTCAACTTAATATCCGTCATTTATTTTGTTAGATTAGAAGCCTTTTTCCTGAAACATTCATTCAAGGAAATGATAAAGAACACTCATAAGTGGGTAAGGTGGACACCTTATATAAGGATCCCTGGTTGGATCCTGAGCTTAGGTTACTGTCTGTAAAGTATTTCACATGTTCTTATCATGGTTTCATTCTACCACCAGATTCCTCTCAAGCACCCCAAAATATGTAGTAGGTAGATCAGTTATGCCAGGTTGCCTCCAGGTGTGAATGGCTGTGTGAATGAGTGAGTGATCTTGAGGTCGATCATGACCCTGGCCTGGACAAAGCACTTACTGAAGATGAATAAATGTTGACAATCTTATGATGTTTCTCATGATGCTTATGTTTCTGGCAGATCCAAGGAGAAAGTATCATGTGAATCTTTTGGCCTTCAGTGCTCATGGTGATGGCTATCAAGCACATCAGACTGTCAGCACTACTGGCTGCCCTTGTAAGTGTACCTGGAAAAGAATTGTTGTACATGTGTCTCAAGAGCACAATCAGATAAGAATATGTTCAGAATGTATTATAAATGTTTAACTATCTTGTAAAGTTTTTTTCTTATGATTAGTCTTTCTTAAATTGTGCATTTTTTTAAAATGACTTGGAATAATGAATTTGAGTTGTTTATCAAACTGCTTACTTTCAGCTTGCCAAAAAAAAAAAAAACCAGCACTTATTTGTCTTTTTTTCATTCTTCTTTTCCAGCTGCTCCAAACAGGAGGCTGGCCACACTACCTGCTCCGGATCACGTCCGCGGTCAGGCCAACAGCTCCTCATCCGTCAGCCTCAGCTGGGGCCGACCTGCCTTTAGTTCTGGAAAATCAGTCAGTTATACTGTTCGCTATGGCCCTTTGGCTCCATACAATGCTTCGGCAGTGCGCTATCTCCAAACGTGAGCCTATCAACTTTTTTTTAAACATAAGAAGAAAATCTTTATTATTTGTCACATGCACACTTCAAGCACAGTGAAATTCATCCTCTGCATTTAACCTATCTGAAGCAGTGAACACACGCACGTGCACACTCAGAGCAGTGGGCAGCCACACTAGAGCACCCGGGGAGCAGTCAGGGGTTAAGTACCTTGCTCAAGGCCGCCCCACGTTAACCTAACTGTTTGCCTTTTGAACTGTGGGGGAAACCATAGCACCCGGAGGAAACCCACGCAGACACGGAGAGAACATGCAAACTCCACACACAAAGGACCTCGCTGGCCGCTGGGTTCGAGCCCAGAACCTTCTTGCTGTGTGCTAACCACTACACCACCATGCCACCCCTTCATATGAAGCATATGATCTTTCCTCAAACTAGAAACATTCATAGCAGCATAGTTAAAAACTCTGTGTAGGAGTAGCTGTTTATATATGCAATTGGTCACACACGTGTTTGTATATTGAAGAAGGTGCATGGTCACCAAAAGTCAGTGTATTCAAGATGTAGTGTGCACTGTATTTGCATGTCTGGCACACAGCCAGTTTAGCAGCTTATCCAGGGAGCAGAAAAATGCTGCTCAAGCAGGACAAATTTAGAATCTCCTTGCTAATTTTTTTTCTACCAACCCATCTCTCTGCACTGATTTCATCAGTGTGTCAGATGGGTCATCACTGTGACAGTGGCATAAGCTATATTATATTAATGAGCCATATTAATAAAATTGAGAAATGTGCCAAGGACAATAGACACTGGATGTTTATTAACTTCCTTCTACTTAAAGGGGAATTGAAGTCATTTTTAAACTTGCTTTATTTCTTAACTCGTTGTGTGTTCGGTTTTAGTAACCTTATATCGTGACTCATGTTGGCAAGTAATTGCAATTAAATTACTTATTGGCCTATTCGGTTTTTAGCCATGTTGAATGTAGTTTGTTTGGTCCATGGCAGGCCTCGCTTATCCGCGTGATCTTCACGAGACTTGTGCGAGACTTCGAAACATGAACTGTCAGCCAGATGTCAGTGCTGCCATTTTGAAAACTGTTTTCCAAATGAAATATTGCACAAAAATGAGTTTAAATGATGATTACTGCCTACTTTTTTTTCAAACTTTCCTGATTATCAAAACAAACTTCTGGCTTGATTACATCAGTATTTGAAAGACAGCGCACATCTTTTTTTGCGGTCATACTGAAAAATCAAATTAAGTCTCAAATTTGATTTAATAAAAGGCAGTGGCAAAGAAGAAAAGTATTCACCCTTGATTAAAAAAAAATGAAAGATGCAGGTACATTGTATTGATTAATGTGGGAAATATGCTCAGTATAATATGGATTTATCACAAAAACATGCGCATGTGTTTTTATTATTTTGAAAACCCACCAGCCGACTGATCTGGCATGTTTTAAATTGTGTGACAGTAATGACATAAATACCAGCGCAACGGACTAGTTTTTTAGAAAGCATTTTTTTTTTTCATTTTATCAATGAGCTCACTATGTAGTCCTCTATATAGTAATTCCTTATATAGAGAATAGTGAACGATTGAGTGATTTCGGACACAGGAAACATTGGCAGATGTTGGTCACGTTGATTTCTGCTGTACGTTTTACTTCCGTCCTACGATGTCTCACACAGGTCTCAGCGAATCTTGTTTATGGCCATTGCTTTGACACGGACTGATATATTACATAGCATATACAGTATTCTGCCCCTGCTCATGTGTGTGTGTGTGGGGCTACAAGCTTGGCAGATAGATATCAGGTTTCCCAAGAAAAGCAGGACGCCAAAATTCTCTTCAAAGCTTTACTTAAGACTCACTGTAAAACTATAAAGCAGACATACAAATATATATCTCAGTAACATTCGTTTCCTGAGTGCTTTTACTTTAAAATGAATAGAAACTGATTAGTTAGCTTAATGCTAATTTCTATGGAGAAATCTATGTAGCTGCTAGCAGTTAGCATTTACAAATGAACTCAAAAGATATGACTTCTTTTCAGTCATTAACCAATGTTTACATCAGAAATAGTCTCAGTATGAGCTTGTGCAGCAGTTGAACATAAAAATACTTACAGGCAAATGTTTTCCTGGCCATAAAATATGGAGTATGAAAATCATGACTATACAGTTCCTTCATACATTCTAAACTGCCTACGGGCACACTCAAGGGACAAAATTTACGCTACTGCGACAAATTATGACCACAAGAGGTCTCTCTTTAACCAATGTTAATAACAGAACATCACACTCGCCACCTGTTATAATGCTTTATAACACTATTCCCCTTTTACAAGTAGAACAACCTCTGAGACAGGCCTAGAATAAGCTTTCTGATTACCCTGCCTGACTACCTTTACATCCACTTTGCGGACTTTAGAGTCTTTGCTGGAAATGATGTTCACCACCACTCCAACAGGCCACTCATTTTTTTTGACTTGTGCATCTTTAAGAAGCATAACATCTCCTTCTGACAGATTTGGCTTGTCCACATGACACTTTCACCTTGGTTGAAGTGACACCAGTTATTCTTGGTGCCAACATTTCCAGAATGCACCGGTCAGAGCCTGGACTTGCTTCCACTACTTGCTGTAGAGGTCCTTGCAGTCATACTCTCCTGGAGGTGGCGACACTGGATCGATCTTCTGTGTTAGGAGCATAGCACGTGTCAGAACAGTGGGCATGTCTGGATCAGAAGAGACAGGAACTAGAGTTCTGGCATTCATGATGGCCATAATTTCAGACATGAGCGTGACCAGAACCTTATGAGTCAGATGAGGTGTTTTTGTCTTAAGTAGCAGGGCGTTCAGTATTCTACAGGCGACACCTATCATCCACTCCCACACTCCACCCATGTGTGAGGAGTGGGGAGGGTTGAATGTCCATGTGCTGATTTGGTCTTGAAGATAGATTTTTAGTTCGGGGTCTTCCGAGTTTAAGCTCCTTGCACGCCCCGACGAAGTTTGTTCCTCTGTCAGAATGGAAGAGGTGAACAGGACCACGGACAACTGTGAATCTTCTCAATGCATTTACAAAGCTTGAGGATAATAGAGATTCCAGCACTTCAATGTGCACAGCTCTTGAAACTAGGCAGGTAAGATGACCGCCCAGCGTTTATTCTCTGCGATGCCACCTCAAGTTCACCTTGCACTGATGATCCATGGGCCAAATACATCAACACCTACATTTGTGAATGGAGGGCCTGGGTTGAGTTGTTCAGGAGGTAAGTTTGACATTTTTTGTTCTTCCATTCTTCCCCTTAGCTTGTTACAGATCACACGTTTGTGTATGATGTTTGACACCAGCCTTTTGCCTCCAATCAGCCACAGACCAGCAGAACGGACAGCACCTTCTGTCAGATGCCTGCCCTGATGTGTGACCTGTTCATGGTAATGCCTCACCAATAAGGTAGCTATATGGTGCTTCTTGGGGACAATAATTGGGTGTTTCTCTTCCCAGGGTATATCGGCTAAAGGGATGCGCCCTCCAACTCTCAGCATGCCATCTGCACCCACAATGGGGTTCAGCTTTCTCAAAGGACTAGCTTTGGGGATGACATCACTCCTGGAAAGACATTTAATATCTTCTGCAAACGCATCATGTTGAGCATTTCTTATTATTACTAGTTTTGCTTGTGTCAGTGAATCAGTCTTGCTGTTCAGACTTTTCATGCAGGCTTTCACCTGGTGTGTGAGCTTGGCTATAGCCCTACTGAGTGTCTTCCAACTGGAGAAGCGTTCGAATCAGTGTGACTCCAACTGACTTTCAGAAGCATTGGTTGTAAAAGCTGTAACCTGTTGTGGGTATATATCTACGTCTGCATCAGAGTCAATAAGTTCAAATGTCTCTGATTGTGAGCAGGTGTCTCCGGACAAGAAAGTTGGGCCTTTGAACCAGTTGGTGTCTTTCAACACAACTGCTGGCACTGAGCAGGTCCCATGGTCTGCAGGGTTGTGTTCTGTGCTGACAAAGTGCCACTGTTCAGGGCTTGTGGACTTCCTGATGCAGGCAACTCTGTTGGCCATATATATGTAAAATCTTCTGCTTGTGCTGTGGAGGTAGCCCAAAACAATCCAACTGTCTGTCTAGAATGTAATTGTGTGGATGTCTATGTCCAGTTCATTGGTGATTAAGTCTGCCATTTCAGTGGCCAAGACAGCAGCACAAAGTTCCAGTCGTGGAATGGTGTGTGGAGGATGTTGGGCAAACTTTGACTTACCCATGACAAATCCAATGTGACTGTTTCCCTCAGTGTCCGTCACTTTGAGGTAGGCCACTGCTGCTATGCCCATAGTGGATGCATCACAGAAAATGCAGAGTTCTCTGTGCCTTGCGGAGCACAGAGAAACAGGCACATAGGGTCTGTCAATCTGAAGCTGTTCGAGCTCACAGAGTGAGTCAGTCCACAGTCTCCACTGTTCTTCCTTCAGCGCTGGTAGAGGATCGTCCCATTCAGATTGTTCGGTAGACAGCTCTCTGACCAAAGCCTTCCCTTGGATCATTACAAGTGACACATATCCCAGGGGATCATAAAGGCCATTTACAGTAGACAAGATTCCCCTTCTAGTGAATGTCTTCTGTTCTCTGGATACATGGAAGGTGAACATGTCAGACTGCAGGTTCCAGGTAAGTCCTAGACTCCGTTGTAGTGGCAAAGGGTCTACAGTTAGCTTCAAATCCACTAGGTTTTTGGCCCTCTTTTCAGGGGGAAAGGCATCCATCACAACATGGCTGTTGGATGCTATTTTGTGCAACTTGATGCTTGACTGTGCTAACATTTCCTTTGTTGTTTTCAGGACAGAAATGGCTTCACCGTCAGTGGGAAAAGAGGAAAGCCCATCGTCGATGTAGAAGCTTCTCATGATGAATTGTTTTTTTTTTTTATCAGCACCATGTTTTTCTCCCCATGCAGGGCTGCTTTGCTCAGGCCATAGATGGCTACTGCAGGGGAGGGAGAGTTTCCAAAAACATGCACTTTCATGTGGTACTCAGCAATCTGCTTGCTTGGGTTGTTATCTTCAAACCACAAAAATCTCAGAAAATCGCAATGTTCTTCCTGGACGATGAAGCAGTAAAACATCTGCTGAATATCCACTGTCATGGCTATGGGCTCTTTGTGAAAGCAAATGAGAACTCCCAGTAGAGTATTGTTCATGTCAGGCCCTCGGAGAAGAACATTGTTAACGGAAAGGCCCTCGTGCTTGGCGCCAGAGTCAAACACCACACGGATTTGGTCTCTTTTCTGTGGGTGATAGACACCTAAGATCAGTAAGTTCTAGTGTTCTTGTTGTGGTACCAGCAGTGGAGCAGGCTCTGCTTGGTCTGCATTGAATATTGCTTGCATGGATTTGAAGAAGTGTTCCTTCATGCCTTGTTTCTTTTCTAGCATGCGGCGCAGGGATGTGAGATGGTTGATGGCGTGTAGTATGTTGTTGGGTAGGCATGGCCTATTTGGCCTGAAAGGCAGAGGTGCTACCCAGCAGTTTGCTTCATCCATGTAAACCTCTCTGTCCATAAGGTCAAGGAAAAGCTCATCTTCAGTAGACATGCCAAACTTGTCATCATGCTGTGTTCTTTGAAAACACATTGCTGTTCAGGCTATCCACCTCGTTACTGTGACTGAATGCAGAGACACTTGAGAAGCTGTGGGGAGTCTCAGAAACATCAGTCTTCTCCTTTACAACTAGGCTGCTGGTGCATGGGCTGAGAATGGAGTGACTCCCACTCACCAGTACACTGGTTCTGAAGACGCTGACGCCGGCTGTCCTGTGAGCTCTTCCCAGGCACACATCGATGATTACCCATCCAAGGTCGAACCGCTGGGTGAGTGGTGCACTGTGAGGGCCATTACAGTACACTGTTCTCGTACCTTGTGCACCTGGATCAAGTCCCATCCGAGAAGAAGCAGGATAGACACATCTGGGTCTATAGCTGGGATTTTATCCACCAGGTGTTCAAGATGGGGATGATGTCTGGCTACCTCTGGCGATGGTATTTCAGACCTGTCGTGAAACATTCAATCAAGGTAGGCAGGGTAATTTGTGTTGCCATCTATTGATTCCACAATTAAGTTATTGGCATGCTGCCCTGCAGTCTTGAACGCCCCCGAGCATGTCTATAGAGTGTACAGTATGTTGATCCTTCTCCTTTAATGCCGAAGTGCTCAAAGAAATCTGTTCTGCCCAGTGACTTGTTGCTTTGCTCATCGAGAACTGCATAGGTCTTCATCGCTCTGTCTCTTTATGCTGCAGGATACACAAGCACAAGACAGATTTTGGAGCATGACTTTAAGGTGTTAACACTGCCACAGACCTTAGTGCATTTGGGATTCACTGATGGGACAGCCTCCACTTCCTGTCACTGCTCTCCGCCATGGTCTGTATCAGCCTGTAGGACTTCAGATTTCCATGGGGCAGGCCCTGGATGCAGCGCTGAGAGATGTTTGTCACTGCTACACTCCTTGCACTGCACAGGCTTGTCACAGTCTTTGGCCACATGGGTAGATGATGCACAGCACCTAAAACAGATGTGTTTTTTCCCTCAGATATGCTTTTCTTTCATCCAGTGTTTTGTTTCTGAAGCCGCAGCACTTTCTTAGTGGATGTGGCTTGTTATGTAGAGGGCACTGTTTGTCAGGGTTACCATCAGGTTGAGTTGCTGTGGTGCTGCCACTGTCATTGCTGTCTGCTGATACTGTACTTCAGTCCTTTTCACAGTGACTGATGTTCTCACTGGGTTGCTGACTAGGCTACTCTTTTCTGTTTTGGCTATGCACCATGATCCTGTTATGCTGGCGAAGCTGGAGTCATTGTGTGTTTTGGTTTGCTCACAGACAAAGTTCACAAAGACTGAGAATAGTGGGTATGGAATCCTGTGTTGTTCTTTGTAACATGACCCAACAGTAATCCACTTTTCTTGTAGGGTGGGCTATGGGGCTGACTCCGCAGGAGGTGTTAAGATATGAGAGGCCAGGTAAGTACCCATCTGCCTTAGTTGCTTCTAGCTCCATGAGAATGTCTCCAAGTTCCCTTAGTTTGTGATTGTCCTTGACAGAGATTTGGCAGACACTCTGATAGGACTGATAACCTGGCCGTTGAATAGGCATCTGCACTGCAGCATTTTCACCATGTAGTTCAGCTGGGGACTGAGGCAGCATGATGTTTTTTCTTTGCTGAGGTGCGCTCATCTGTTCATATTCTTCAGCAGCTGCCTCTAGTATTTCAGCTTCTGCTTGCACAGCTGCGGCCACCATTTCCATTCTCAATACATGTAGGCTAGCTTGAATTATAGCTTGTTGCTTTAACATCTCTGCTTCTTTTTTAGCGAACACCAGCTCTGCACGTGTGGCTTCGTCTTTAGCTTGTGCTTTCAAGGCGAGAGAGCTAGCTACAGACAGTTTGCTGGTTCGTGAGCAGCTGGATACATGTGATCATATTTCCAATTCTTCAAAATCCGTATCTTCTTTGTTCTGTGTCATAATTGCTTGAGTTTGTTTTCTACTCACAGATTGAAGGATCGCTGGATGTTGGAGGAGCTGCCTTTTTACTATTCTGCCCCTGCTCATGTGTGTGTGTGGCTACAAGCTCGGCAGATAGAGAACATGTTTACCAAGAAAAGCAGGACGCCGAAATTCTCTTCATAGCTTTACTTAAGACTCACTGTAAAACTGTAAAGCAGACATACAAAATATATCTTAGTAACATTTGTTTCCTGAGTGCATTTACATTAAAATAAATAGAAACTGATTAGCTAGCTTAATGCTAATTTCTATGGAGAAATCCATATCGCTGCTAGTGGTTAGCATTTACAAACGAACTCAAGAGATATAATACTTATTTTCAGTCATTAACCAATGTTTACATCAGAAGTAGTCTCAGTATGAGCTTATACAGCAGTTGAACATAAAAATACTTACAGGCAAATGTTTTCCTGGCCATAAGATATGGAGTAAGAAAATCGTGACTGTACAGTTCCTTCATACATTCTAAACTGCCTACGGGCACACTCAAGGGACAAAATTAACGCTACTACGACAAATTATGACAACTAGAAGTCTCTCTTTAACCAATGTTAATAACAGAACATCACAGCATATTTCAAACACTCATAACTTGCTATAGCAGTGACAAAATAGTGATAAAAAATGCATTCCTATATTTAATAAAATGGCATAGAATTTTGATGATAAAAAAATTTGCCTTCAATTCTCCTTTAAAGCTACAGCGTGTAACTTCTGTTGACCCCGAGAGGAATTCTACATAATTACAAAAACATTACCGGTGCTTCCACATTGTGTCTGACAGTATAGGCTGCGGTCACACTCACACACACACACACACAAATTAACTTAAAGGTAGAATAAATGGTTCTCAAGAACAATTGTGCAATACACTTTTTGTCAAACTCAGTAAATATCTCCTCATGGTCTGCCAGCTGTCTGATCTGTGTGTGCACTGAAAAAGAATCCAGTGTTCATACACAACCATGGTTCTGTAAATGGGCAACAAAGTGGCTTGGACCGATGCCTCACAACATTATTTCAGCCAATCAGCAGGTTCATTCACAGTATGTTCTCATGGAACAGATAATGCTTCCATTTTATTAAATGTTTGCATAATGTTCTGCTGCAGTTACTTGTTCTTGTCTCTAAATTAACTTTCCTTCTAATTTTCACCTGACCTAGATCTATAGTGTCACTATTTTATGTTGATACTTTTCTTGATGGGGCTTGGTTTGATTTACCTAACTTTGGTTTACCTACCTTTGTTTTTTTTGTACAGAGCATGGATCAAAACACCATCAATGAGGCCATTGAAGACACCACCATTGGGATCTATGCTCTTAACTCTCAGAGCTCCGGGGTCTTTCAGACACTTTGAGGCAGTCTGCTACACCTTGACATTAAGTTTTTCATCTAAGTAAAAACATCTTTGCAAAAGTGGCACATATGGTGATCTCATCTCATCTTCTTCCACTTATCTGGAGCCGGGTCACGGAGGCAGCAGTCTAAGCATGGAAGCCCAAACTTCCCTCTCCTCAGACACCTCAGCCAGCTCCTCGGGAAGAACACCGAGGTGTTCCCAGGCCAGCCGAGAGACATAGTCCCTCCAGCGTGTCCTGGGTCT
>JAPEKO010000021.1:24056814-24075040 GCA_027576075.1 Cathorops hypophthalmus
CCACAGAACTGTCATGTTGTTTTGAGCTTTGCAATGGTTTTAAAACTAGCGTTTTGTATCGACAAAAAGACATGCCCAGCGCACTGCTGTGTTAGCGCTTTCCGGTTGAAATCACAAAAAATGAATTTTCTCAAAACACATCCGATTGTCGTGATTGTGGTAGCAGCTCATGTATGCACTCCCAATAATGCAAAAATAGACCTAGAAAGCATTTCACTCTGGAGTATTCCTTTAAGGCTCACTCACAACCCGCCATATGTGCTACTACGGGTGGTCTACGGTAAAAAATTTGGCAAAACTGTGCTTGAGACTTGCACGACATTTGCGTGTGTTCAGCGCCGTAGAAGGTCGCAGACTGGCCATGGAGACTTTTGATCCTGCACATGCAAATTCTACAGGTCTTGCGAAAAATCAAGAATGCATATACTACATACGGGACCCATACTCCTTTTGTATGCCTGAACCAAGTCAGCAGCATAGCTAGTAGGGGCTTTTTGCGATGACGGTAAGACACACGAGTGGCGCACGGTCATTATATGAGTGACGTGCCTCAGAAGTACTACATAAGTATCCACACTTGCTATTTGTGCGGCCCCCGAGACAGAAGTACATCTCACTTTCTACCCCTATGTGTGGCATGTACGCAGCGTACACGACCCGCACGCGACACGGGGGGCAAGACTCTGGGTATATATATATTGAGGGAGGAACCAAGGACCCGATCGTGTAGCATTGTAGAAGGGAAGAAGACCACCTCATTTGCTGTTTTTGAGTATATGTTAATTTGAGTACATGTTAATTTACCATGCAAATGCCAAATAATAAAACGTGAGTATAAGCGAATAACGCATTTTATTACATCGTAAAAAATCCCAACGAAATAGCCCAACGGTTTGAGCACTGAAACACACTTTGACTCTCACTCTGAGCTTGTCCTGCTTCTACTCCTGCTGAGTAGTGGGACAAGGTGTCAGTATGTCCTTGTCCTTATCACTGAGCATGGCACAATGGCCTGACAGCGATGATGGGATTGTAATGTCCTCACTTCTGGGTGTTGTTAGCTGAAACATAAATGAAAATCAGCATATATAATATTAATTACATAAGCATATAGATACCGAAATGAATGTTTAAAGCATGTGTATTATCATGCAAGAGGTTTAATTAGTATTTACCTGTGAAAATCCCTCTGGTGGGGTGCTGTGCCTTCTGCCGGCTTGAAGGCATACTTCTCCCTGTCCGTGCAGGGCTCGCCGGTGCTGCTACCATCATCATCATCATCATCATCATCAAATTCTTCCTCCTCCTCCCACTCTGCTGTTTCAGGCTGGATTACTTCACTTTTGTTCACTTCTTCTTGGGTCCCATTTTCTAAAATTTAAACTGAAAATTTTAAACATTTTCCCACAAAATATCCAATGTTCTTCAGTTGAAAGACAGATGCAGAATGCTGCAGACATGCTGGTTTTATACCCACTCCTGGCTTGCGTCGCACGCAAGTCATGAGTGATTGTAACATTCTAATCACATGCGTCACACACGCTTCACAAGTGCAGCCTGAACTCGTAGTGCAGGAAACCAGTAAAATGCAAATCACACGCACTCCACGCTTACTGAACACGCACTGATCACATGCATCAGATATACGCTGTCCACGGGCTAACGGCACAATTTTTCCCATCCCTCGAGGAAGTCAGGCGTGCAACCTGTACTTGACAAGTTTTTTGCCCATACTCCTCCCCCAAACTTTACCCCGGGTTCACCATGACCCTGTGGTGTGGCTGCGAGCTACCAAACCCTGCGACCGGTGTGTGTCTAAAACACTTACGGCGGGTTGTGAGTGAGGCTTTAAACTCTTTGGAGAGATATAAGTTTGCTTTCCACCATGAACACATTCTGCACAGCGCTGGAAGGGGACGGGTCTACCAAAGGGTTGGGGTGTACCTCACTTTCCCTCCCATCTCTACTGCACAAACTTGAGAAGGACAAAGTCTCTACTGTGCAGATTCTGGTTACAAATTTGACAACATGGCAGAGGAATTTTGATTTCATTTCTATCGAATGGGAGTGAACAGAGTCCATGTTTTTTTTTTTTCCAGTCGATGAACTGAAGTCATGTTTGTTCATGAGGAATTTGTGCAAGATCACAGGTTCTGATAGTTTGATTCTTTGAAACGTTGTGACATTGATTGTAATTTAATAGTCACTCAAGTTTAAGTTATCCATCCATCTTCTACCACTTTTCCAGACCCAGGTCGTGGGGGTAGCAGCCTAAGCAGAGCAGCCCAGACTTCCCTCTCCCCAGCCACCTCCACCAGCTCTTCCGGGGGACTACCGAGGCGTTCCCAGGCCAGCTGAGAGATGTAATCTCTCCAGCATGTCCTGGGTCTGCCCCGGGGTCTCCTGCCAGTGGGGTATGCCCAGAAAACCTCCCTTGGGAGGCATCCAGAGGGCATCCTAACAAGGTGCCCAAACCACCTCAACTGACTCCTTTCGATGTGGAGAAGCAGCAGTTCTACTCCGAGTCTCTCCTGAATGACCAAGCTTCTCACCCTGTCTCTAAGGGAGAGCTCAGCCACCCTGCAGAGAAAACTCGTTTCTACCACTCATATCCACAATCTCATTTTTTCGGTCACTACCTATAGATCGTGACCATAGGTGAGAGTGGGAACGTAGATGGACCAGCAAATTGAGAGCTTTGCCTTTTGGCTCAGCTCTCTCTTTACCACAACAGACCAGTTTAGCGTCCTCATCACTGCTGATGCTGCCCCGATGACACATAAACAAATGAACACATGAACAAAACACATGAACAAAACCCCGAGACACTTAAACTTCTCCACTTCAGGTAGCAACTCCCCCCTGACCTGGAGTAGGCACTCCACCTGTTTCCAGCTGAGAGCCATGGCCACAGACTTGGAGGTGCTGATTCTCGTCCCAACCGCTTCGCACTCGGCTGGAAACCATCCCAGCACATGCTGTAAGTCACAGATTGATGAAGCCAACAGGACCACATCATCCGCAAAAAGCAGAGACGTGATCCTGATGCCACTAAACCAGACACCCTCCGCCCCTTGGCTGTGCCTAGAAATTCTGTCCATAAAAGTTATGAACAGAACTGGTGACAAAGGACAGCCCTGGCGGAGTCCAACATGCACCAGGAATGAATGTGACTTACTGCCAGCAATGCGAACCAAACTCCTGCTCCGGTCATACAGGGACTGAATGGCCTGCAGTAGTGGGCCCTGAACCCCATACTTCCGAAGCACCCCCCACAGGGCACCATGAGGGACATGGTCTTAAGCCTTCTCCAGGTCCACAAAACACATGTAGACCGATTGGACAAACTCCCATGCACCCTCCAGTACCCTTGCAAGGGTAAAGAGCTGGTCCAGTGTTCCATGACCAGGATGAAAACTGCATTGTTCCTCCTGAATCTGAGGTTCGACTATCAACCAGACTCTCCTCTCCAGCACCCCCAGCATACACTTTCCCAGGGAGGCTGAGAAGTGTGAGACCCTTATAGTTGGAACACCCTCTCCGGTCACCCTTTTTAAAAAGGGGGACCACCACTCCAGTCTGCCAATCCAGAGGCACTGTCCCTGACCTCTAAGCAATGTTGAAGAGGCATGTCAGCCACGACAACCCAACAACATCCAGTGACTTCAGGAACTCAGAACGAATCTCATGAAGGTGGGATTGAGGAGATCCTCAAAGTATTCTTTCCACCATCGGGTGATGTCCCCAGTTGAGGTCAACAGTACTCCATCCTCACTGTAAACAGTAGGGACAGAGCACTGTTTTCCCTTCCTGAGCTGCCAGATGGTTTGCCAGAATCTCTTCGAGGCTGACTGAAAGTAACTTTCCATGGCCTTACCAAACTCCTTCCACACCCGAGTTTTTGCTTCAGTGACCGCCAGAGCCGTATTCCTCCCTTGTTATGCAGTTGAAGCTCTGCCAGATGTGGCAGTTGACGATTTGATGGACAGGAGCCTCTGCCAGATGTTCCCAGCATACACTCACTACTCGTTTGGGCCTGCCAAGTCTGTCCGGCCTCCTCCCCCACCATCTGTTCCAGCTCGCCACCAGGTAGTGATCAGTTGACTGCTCTGCTCCTCTCTTCACCTGAGTGTCCAAGACATACAGTCGTAGATCAGATGAAATGACTACAAAGTCAATCATCGATCTACAGCCTAGGGTGTCCTCATGCCACACGCACTTATGGACACCCTTATGCTCAAACATGGTGTTCGTTATGGCCAAACAGTGCATGGCACAGAAGTCCAACAACTGAACACCACTCGGGTTCAGATCGGGCAGACCGTTTCGCCCAGTCATACCCCTCCAGGTCTCACTGTCATTGCCCATGTGAGCATTGAAGTCCCCCAGTAAAACAATGGAGTCCCCTCATGGTGCACTGTCTAGCACCCCACTCAAGGACTCCAAGGTGGCTGGGTACTCTGAACTAGCATTTGGTGTATAAGCACAAATGACAGTCAGAAACCATTCCCCGACCCAAAGGTGCAGGGAAATGACCCTCTCATTTACTGGAGAGAATTCTGATGTTAGCTTGCTGAACTGGGGGTCTACCAATAGCTCCACCCCTATCTGGCACTGCTCACCCTTGGCAACTCCAGCATAGAAGAGAGTCCAGCCCCTCTCCAGGAAATTGGCTCCAGAACCCAAGCTATGCATTTAGGTGAGCCCAACTATATCTAGTCAGTACCGCTCAACCTCACGCACAAGCACAGACTCCTTTCCCACCAGAGAGGTGACATTCCATGTCCCAAAAGCCAGTTTTGTCAGCCAGGGATCAGTCCTGTGGACCCACTGCCCTCAGGAGGTGCTGTACGGGTCCGGTGCACTGTGGATCAGGTGGCAGCCAAAGGCGGAGGCCCTGGTGTACTGATCCCCAGCTCAACTTTACTTTACAACCCCAAATCAGAAAAAGTTGGGATGTGATGCAAATAAAAATGTAGTGATTTCTACATTTACTTTGATTTGTGTTTCACTGCAGACAGTATGAACCACAAATATTTCATGTTTTGTCTGGTCAACTTAATTTAATTTGTTATTAAACATCCATTCTTGCATTTCAGGCCTGCAACACATTCCAAAACAGTTGGGACAAGGACACTAGGGTTAGTAATGAGGTAAAACAATTAAAGGTGCTGACTGCCAAGTCAACTGCAATTTTAAATTTTTTTTTATTGTGCATGGCATTTTCCTATGTCTCACAAGAACAATATCATGTGGATGAGATGTGATCATTTTGATATGCTGAGGGTTGCTTTTCTCCATTTTGGGACTGTTTTCCTACCTCTTGAGGTATGGCCCTACGGAAAGAGCTGAATGCAAGTGCGAGGAGTCTTAACTAATTCGTATAACTCTAGAAATGTGTCACACCAAGATGGTGACGTATGAAAAACATTGTGACAATTAAAATGTTTTATTTTTTTTTATTTTTACAGCAGATCACATTACATCCAAAAGCTGAAACATGCAGGCATCACAGATCCATATAATTTACCCACAAATGCATTTATTTACTCTGCCCACTGCTCGCTCTCTATGTCTGTGTGTGATTGCGCGTGCATTCACAGCTTCAGATGGGTTAAATGCAGAGGAGGAATTTCACTCTGCTTGAGTGTACATGTGACAAAATTAAAGGCTTCTTTTTCTTCTTAATTTACCCACAAATGTATTTATTCCATTTGAAAAGTATACGGCAAACTAGCAACCGTATTTGGGATACTACAGCATCCTGAACTATTTAGTATTTGGGACTTCTAAATACACCGGAGGTGCTAAAGGAATACAAAAGTACAGATTACCTGTTACCTATCTTCCATGTGCCAAGTGGCACATAAGGCCTCCATAGAGTTCCTCCACTTCTTCCTGTCCACAGCCATCACTCGTGCCTAATCCCATGCGCTCCATCCCGCTTCTCCTCTCTCTTTCTCCACTGTACATCTCCAGGTTGTTTTTGTTCACCATCTTTTCCTTTTCTCCTCTGGTGCCCAAGTCATCACTGTGTTGCTGTGATTGTTTCAGTCTTGTCTTAGAATGTGGCCAATCATCTTCCATTGTTGCCATCTCACTTCCATGCTAAATGGTTTCATATCTGCATTCTCAAGTAGGTTTTTTGTGGTCACATGATGTTCCCAGTGAATTCGTAGGATTTGTCTGAGGCATTTATTCTTAAAGACGTTTACTACTCTGTTGTCTCCTTGATTAATTTTCTATGTTTCACAACTGCATAAAAAGACTGGCACAACTAGTGTCTTGAACAACTTTAGTTTCATTCTTCTTGATATGTTGTTGGAGCTCCAGATCTTCTTCAATCTCACAAAAGCACCCCTGGCTTTTGAAAGATGGTTCTTTAAGTCTTTCATACCACCTCCTTCTACACAGACTGTAGCTCCTAGGTAAGCAAATTCTTTGACATCCTCAATATCTTGTTCATCAATGGTTACTCTCTCATGGTTTCTGGAGTTAATTCTTATTATCTTAGTCTTCTCTACATTGATCTCCAGCCCAACTCATCTGGCTCCTACATTCAGCTTGCTTGTCTTGTCCTGCATCTATTGTTTGGTGGAAGGTGCTATGTCATCTGCAAAGTCTAGGTTGTCAAGTTTTGATGTGAATTTCAATCTGATACCATTTTCGCCGTTCTCAACCATTGTTCTCATCACCCAGTCCAACACAATCAAAAACAAGAATCCCAACATGTTGCATCCTTGCTTAATTCCACTCTTAATGTCAAACCACTCACATGTTTCTCCTTGATCTTTGACTGCACATTGGAAGCTATCATAGAATAATTTGACTATCCTCATGATTTTCTCTGGTATTCCATATTTCCTCAGGAAATATGGAATACCAGAGAAAATCGTACCATATTTCCACAGACTGTCACGATGGATCAAATCAAATGCTTTCTCAAAATCTATGAAGCCTAGAATGCTTGCCACTCATTCACTTGCTCAATTATGTTTCGTAATGCAAAAACTTGATCTGTTGTTCCTCTTCTATAACCTGCTTGTTCCTTTTTCAACCTCTTTCCCACTCTGTTTCGCACTCAGTCGATGATTATCCTACCAAGTAGTTTACCTACAATGGGGAGGAGAGTTATTCCTCTAAAGTTTGTGCATTCCTTGAGATTTATTTTCTTTGCTAGTTTGATGATCAGTCCCTACTTCCACTTGGTTAGAATCTTCTCATGTCCCCATATTTTCTTCATTAACTGGTGGATTTTCTTTTCAGAGAATTCTGCACCTGCTTTCAACAATTCGACTGTAATGGACTCAATCCCTGGTGATTTTCCATTTTTCAATCTTCCTATGACCACTTTTACTTCTTCTATGGTTGATTCATACAGATGGTTCCTATAGTTGCAATCTTTTCAATCATATCAGCGAATTCAAAACCATTCTCCTCATCCATAGTTATTGGATTTGTTGGCTCCTCTCTATTAAGAATTTCCTTGAAATCCTCAGTCTATCTAGCCTGTACTTCTTCCTTGCTGCTTAGAAGGTTCCCATCCTTATCCAGAACAGCAACACTCCTCCTCAGTCTCTCATTGCATAGAGTCTTTGTTAGCCTGTACACTGTTCTCATACGTTGGTTCCTTGCAGCTTCCTCCACATTTGCAATGTCATCTATCCATTTCCTTTTGTCTGATCTAATGCTTGTCTTCACTTCTCTCTTCTTATTGGTATACTTCTTATTAAGCTATTTCTTTACCCTTTCTAAGCAAGTTCTTAATATCTTCTTGTTGATCTCCCTCTTTTTTATAAGCCTCCAGGATAGGTCACTGAGCCATGGTTTCTTCTTTTTCTGGGGTCTGCCAAGCACTGTCTCCTATATATGCCTTTTCCATCACATTAAAGTCTCATGCTATCTCTTCTCCTTCAGCTTGTTCTGTTCCTTCCTCTTCCAGTGCCTGGTACCTGTTCTTCAGGGCAATGGTAAAAACCTTTCTGGTGTATTCATCTTTCAGCTTCACAGCATCATACCTTACCCTCATGCCATCTTTCTCTTTTGGTTGGTTTCTTAGCCTTAGTTTGACTTTCATACACATGAAGTAATATTCACTTCCTATATCAGCCAACCTAAATACTCGGGTGCCTTTAACTGAATTCCTGAATCTTCTACTAATAAAGATATGATCTATATGGTTTTTGGTTGTCCTGTCTGGTGATATCCATGTTGCCTTGTGTATTGTTTTGTATGGGAATAGTGTTCCAGTTATCACTAATTCATTCACATAACTCATTTCACGCAACCTTTTGCCATTATTATCCTACTGTCCCAAGCCATGTTTGCCCATTATTCATAGTTCTGATTGTCATTGCCGACCTTCCCATTCGTGTCTCCATTGACTATCAGCATGTCATGTGTGTTGCCTCTATCCAGCATGTCCTGCAGTCTCATGTAGAACTTGTCCTTCACTTCTTTGTTGGCATCTTCCATGGGTGCATAAATGTGCACTATCGTCAGGTTAATATGCTTGGAATAAAATCTCACTTGAATTATCCTTTCACTGATTGGGCTCCAATCCATCAGGGTTCTTGCTGTGCTCTTCAACAGCAGTATACCTACCCCTTCTCTATGAATGTTATCTTCTCTTCCTGAGTAGATTATGGTCTCGAGTAGATTATACCCCCAGGAGCTGTACCCCCTTGTCTGGTCCAATAAGTGTCACTGATGCCTATTATATCTATGTCTCTCTTAACCATCTCTCTTGCTACTTGTGCAATATTGCCACTTTGGTACAGTGTTCTTTACATTCCAATTTCCAATACTGATGATGTTCTTTGGTGTGTAAGTGGTCTATTCAGCCTGAGGATGTCCTACTGGCTTTGATCCTCCTGAGTCATGGGCTCTCCACTGTTAGGATGAGTGGACACTGCATCCCTGAGATTCAATAGGTTCCCTCTGCTTCTGGTGTTTGTAATATTTCTTGTTTTCAAGAGCAGGTTATCAGACCTCTGCCCAACCCCCAACCTGGAGGACCAGGGGATTACTCTTTGTCTGGTCCCTACCCTTTGACCTGTTCAGCATGGGTGTCCCTGCCAAGCGCCTTAGACTCCGGCTGACATAGCTCTAGGGGTCACTGGAACACACAAGCCATACCACCACTACAAGGTTGTGACCCCAACAGTATGGACAAAAGTACAGATGCCGACCGATATTTCGAGACAAGTTTCATGCATGCTGGAATGTTACAGAAAATTCCAGATAAAGAAAAATACCTTATCATAATAAGGTAAGCTCAAATATGAACTTTCCTGTCTCTAAGAAGGATATGTTTATAGAGGTTAACCTAGTCTACATTATCAGTACATAAAAAAAATTTCTTTTAGATGTAACTTTTATAAGTTTATCTGTAGATTTACTGAATTGGGCTTATGAGTGATATCCACTAGAGGATAAATACCTGGAATGACCCACTAGTCAGACAGAACTGAAGAAGCCTTTCGGATGAGAGGTGAAACATCTTTAAGAATTTCAAGCAAGTCCAGTTGCTTTCTTTAGCACCTACGGTTTACAATGACCTGGATGACTGAGAACCTTCACAGACTTGTTACATATAATTTTTTTTTTATATCTTTGCAAAATATTTGTTTCATCAAACTGATGATCATGTAACATGTAGAATTATTTAATACTTTAATAGGAACTTGTTCTTGATTTAAAAATTCCTGTTCTTTCCTGGGAGGAGTGGAACCCGATGTGGTCTTCTGTTGTTGCATGCTGAGATGCTTTTCTACACACCATGGTTATAAAGAGTTTCTCTATCCTTCCTGGCATCTTGAACCAAGTTTGCTATTTTCCTCTGATCTCTCTTATCAACAAGATGTTATTAGACACAGAACTGTCGCTCGCTCACTGCTTTTTGTTTTTCACACCAGTCTGTGTAAACTCTAGAGATTGCAGCATTTTGTGAAAACCCCATGAGATCAGCACTTTCTAAAATACTCAAACAAGTCCATCTGGAACCAACGCCCATGCCACAGTGAAAGTCACAGAGATCACAATTTTTCCCATTCGAAGTTTGAAGTGCACATTAACTGAAGCTCTTGATTTGTATCTGCATGATTTTATGCATTGTGCTGCCATCAAGGGATTGGCTGATTAGATGATTGCATGCAACAGCAGGTGTATGAGTGTACCTAATAAAGTGGCCAGTGATTGTATTAATTTTTCACTTTCGTGAATAACTGATGAATATTGAACTTTTTCATGATATTCTAATTGTTTGAGATGCAGTAGTACAAAAGTATACCAGATGTATACAAGTATAAGAGATGAGAGAGAGAGAGAGAGAGAGAGAGAGACTTGAAAGCACATGTATAAATAAGTTAAAGCATGTGATCATAAAAATAGGGGAAGAACTCATTACAAATATAAAACTAGATCTTCTTCTTCCATAACATAAAACCCTACCCTGTCCCCAAAACATAAAAATCCTGTAAACAGTGTATAATTTTCATAAAGGCAAATTCAATTCATAGTTGAATTTGTATGGTCTTTTTTTGTGTTGTTTTCTTTGACCTATATAAAGCAATCATGAGTTTGAGAAAGGCACGATATAAATGTAACATTATTATTATTATTATTATTATTATTATTATTATTATTATTATTATTATTATTATTATCCTGATTGCTCACTTTGTTTGACCTATTAAAATTATACAGGCAGACTTTGTCTCTGTGAATCGAAAGATATTTTGGTCCAATGGGAAAAAAAATGTATCTGTTCATATCACATAAGATTCCCAAAGTTTGTATTTTTTTTTAAGTGAAGATTTGTTAGTCTGGTGCATGTAAGAAGTAAGTGTTCTAAAGTCTTTTTCCTCACAAAAAAAAGGCAGATTGTAGAAACAGTAGAGTCAATGAATTTTTTTCAGCAACTTTGACAGTAGTAGCATACAAAGCCTTCTTTTTGATGTTTAAGATGTCAGTCATCTATGGTGTTCTGAAGGAAAGCAACACCCTCTCATCCTCCTGGTGCACAATGTGTCTGTTGCCACAGCCCCATGTATCATCCTCCAATGTATATCAGCTATGCACTTCTCCACAGGCGGCTTATACAAAGACCTCCAGCATCCTCATGGGGAAGGGTCTGGTCCCAACAACCCGAACTAGATTGATTCCTTTTAACTGTTCAATTATTTAAGAGACTTTGACAGTGGAAGCATACAAAGCCATCTTTGAGCTGTTTAAGATGTCAGTCATTTATGGTGTTCTGAAGGAAAGCAACGACCCCTCTTCCTCCTGGTATCCCTCTCCTCCTTGCATTCTTCTTGAGAGAGAGAGAGAGAGAGAGAGAGAGAGAGAGAGAGAGAGAGAGAGAGAGCGCAAGAGCAAATTGCTCTTTTTAAGGAAAAGAAGGAAAGGGTTAATGATCCTAAAGAAAACATTCCAAATATCTTTCCTGTGATCCTCAGAAGATTTAACTGTTGTGTAATCAAGTCCCTAGTATTGAGTGCCACCCTCACCTAAAACAATAAACTTCACATACATACACGCATACACACAGGTTCAAAGAAAGCATGGCCAAGCTTCACCTTAATCTACAATAATAAAATACTCCACGACTGAGACTGGGCCTGGCTTACTTATATTTTCCTATTTGATTATGTCTATATATCATTTCACACACAAAGACTCCAAACACACACACACACACACACACACACACACACACACACACACACACACACACACACACACACAGACTTCTCAAATAAATCCTAATCAGAGTTTTATGTTTTTTTCTTTGACAACATGCACATATGCAAACTTATTTCACTACCTGCTCTAGAAGCAGCACAATGCAAGACATTTTTTAAAAATCCTGATATATTGTTATAATTGAATATTATGGTCCCAAACCACCCCTCCTAGAACTGCCACCTTATTGTGGTGTGGAGGGGTTTGTGTGCTTGAATGATCCTACACTGTAAATTCTAATAAGTTGACTTTACTTAGAAAAAGTGAGGAAACCGATTGCCTCAAAATTTCTAAGTAAAGTAATTCATAACTTTTAAGTGTTTTGCACTTAAAACTCTTAGTACAGGCTACTTACTGTTTAGTAGCTGTATGACGTTCATTATGTCCCTCTGATGCGACCCTCTGATGAAGACGGAAGTAAGACCGTCGAAACATGTCAGCAAGGTAAAAAGATTTTTTTACATGTCCAAGTAAAAGAAAAACATAAATGTGAATGTACTTACTGTTTAGTATCATCAACTTAAAATTGCTAGTTGGCTTAACTACTAAAAATCAGTTTAAGCAACTAAAACATTTTAAGTTTTGATAACTCAAAAAAAATAAATCAGTGTTTCTCACAAGACTAAACGTTGACATTACTTGAAAAAAAAATCAGGAACCGATTCAATTTTTTCCAAATTTTCCAGTAAACCTAACTTAATTTGACAAGTTAAGTAAAGACAAGAGTTGTTTGATGACAAAACCAGTGTTTATTTGAACACTATGCACTGTCACTTAACTGTTACACTGAACTTATTTTGAACTTATTTAACTTTATTGTAAAAAATAAAATACAATAAAAAAAATAAAAATAAATAAAAATCTTGTTCTGTTGATAAACCCTTAATGGCATATATTTTTTTAAAACTTTGTTTTGCATCCTTGTTACGAACTGTTTTTTACTCTTAAAAGTCTTGATAACAATCAACATATAAAGCCTTTCTTCATAATAACAATCAATTTAAAACAAATCAAAAATATTTTATAAATATAAATAAATATTTATTTTTGACATGTAACATGTTTCTAGATACTACAGTATGTCTTATGAATGTCATATGAAACATAATGTAAATTTTTCTTTCACATACTTTTAAACTTTGTTGTATTTTTACATGAACTGTAAAGCATTATACAATCTTTATAAAAAAAAAAAAAGAGGCTAAATGTGTTTGTGAAGAAGACTCTCCAAATGAGGAACAAAAACAACAAGTCTATGAAACATAAATCAATCAGTCAATGAAACATTGATGCCTACAAACTATGCTAGAAGAAGGTTCTTCAGTGACTAAATTTTTGGCTTTAAGGATTTGTGTCCTATTGAGAGCATCACTGTCTGAATAAAATTGAAGGTGTTCCTGAGCTGTGGGGGATACTCTAAATTTAAGGCATATATCAGTCCAAAAATTAGGCACATAACTTTTGGAAGATCAAGGCGGTCATCATCCATGGTGACTGCTCCTTCCAAGATGATTGCTGTGGTGGAGGCCTCCAGGTGAAGCAAGTTGGGACAGACCGGTGTGTCTTCAGGTATGACTGTTAAAATCCCAATGGGCACATCAGAAATACCCTGGCAGTCATCACAATCCTAAAAAAAAAAATAGCAATTGGTTAGAAATCTAAATGGGTTTGTTGGGTTGAATTTGTTTCACGCATCTGTGGTAAAACAAATAATATTATGTAGTGGATCCCCCCATTATTTGCCTTTTTGATTGTTCCCTCCAGGATTCTGTGGCTTTTTTATTTTCTCATTTAATGTTTTACATTGTTCTGACTGGTTTGAATTTTAAGTGTTTGATTTTCTAAACAAAGATGTTACTGTTTACCACCTCCAGATGGGGCAGTACAAGACCATGAATAATCCTATGTTAGTAGCCTATGTTAGTGGTAAAACAGAAGTGAAGCAGTAGCTAACATTGAACAAAGAAATGCAGTAGTTATGGCAGAACAGAAATGTAAATCAAGGCAAATGTGTATAAAACAAAAATTACTCTGTATACAGCTGAAGCTCTTTATCCAAATGTGCAACAATTGCATGCTAAAACCAGAGGACAATAGGTGTGTAAAGCAGTCTTATATGGGAGTAAATTTAGTTGATTCAATCAGTAGCCTAAATTTAAAAACTGTAGTAAAAGGCAAAGAAGCATGACTTACAGTGAAACAGAATAAATGTACAGAAATTAAGGAAATAATGAAGGAAATAAAGAGGAAATCTGATTGGTATGCAACCAATAGGTTACAGTTATGCACAATTGAATTAACAGGATAGGTTCACCATGTAAATAGAATGAGATACTTACCAAACATGTCTTAAAGAAGTCTGCACTGTCATCTCCAAGGAGGACTGGAAGGCCACAAAGAACCACTGTGTGCCTACCAGTGATGTCTGAGACCTGAAAAGTAATTTAAAAATTAAAGAAGGAAAAAATAATAGAAAAAAAGCAAACAAATATACAATCCTTATTGTGTATTAAATGCCTACTTCTGGTTTGAGTTGCTTTAGAATCTCCAAAAGTGTTTGACCAACTGTTCCACGCTTTGACTTGAAAATATTGAGGAAGCGTTGAGTATGCTGATCAAAGGCTGTGAGGAATTCTTACTTCAGATTTTTGCTTGAAATTCGATTGAACTCTGCGAGAATCTAAAAATGATAATGGGACAAAGGAGTTAATAATGTTAGAAACCAAATTTTGTGATGAATTAAGTACAATACATTTTGATACATGACAAGTTTTAACAGACATGCACCTGAGCAGACTAAAAATTACCTGAGACTCTGAAGAGAGCAGGCCACCTTTCCATGGTCTCACTCACTGGAGGTTCAGAGTGTACCAACTCCTTTCTTCGCAATGCGAATGTAGAGTCCATCAGCTGAGATATCAGAGTAACACTTGGCCTATGTTTTTTTCATCTCATCTACAAGCTCCTTATGTTTATACTCTAAAGTATTCTCATCCTCACCTTGAGGGAAATTGGGAAGAAAATTTATTTCAAAACACTTGGGTCTTCTGACACTTTTCAAAGAATCTTCTTTTCCCCTCTTTGCACCAGATATGGCGACATCTGAACATCCAGCATGGTGGAATTTGGTATGATAATTGCCCATTTTGAACTTTAGGCTGTTTTTCCAGGCATTCCAGCCATTCACAGAGCCTGGTTCAGTGAGACATGGGTGTTTCTTGATGAGCGCAGATACAACATCACTGAAGTCTTCATCCTTGGGATATGCTTTGAAGCTGTACATTGTCTCTGTGAGTTTTTGTAGAATTTCATGCTTCATGTCCCTTGACACTTGTAAGTATGTTTGATCTCTCATGTAGATTAGGTTTCCCTGCCGTAATCTGTACTCTATGTCAATGGGAAAACTGGGAATCTCAAAAGTCTCTGGCCATGGAGATTGTCGAGCAAGTGGTGTTCGATCTTGAGAGGACAAAGACAAAATTTCTGTGTCTGCTGTACTTTGTTATGGGGGATGTCACAAAGGAGATAATTTTCAAGGTAGGTTTCTGAGGCAAGTCGTCTATATTAGAAAGGTTGACAAGGGCATTTTCAAAATCAGGGTCCTCATACTGAAGAGAAAACTTGTACTGTAGCCTTAACTTTTCTTCAAGTTGCTGTACCAATGAGTCCAATGTGTCTAGCTTGTCAGGGAGTGTAATTTTCCGTATGTCATTTTCGTGTAAAATTACCTTAAGGACAGTTATTGTCTCCATTGTGATTTGCAATCTGTGAAAATATAAAGAACTCAGTCAGTGTAACCACCAGGATGAAGTAACAGTAGACCACCACTCATCCAAACATCCTTTTTAGCATATTATGTAATGTCTAAGGGTAACAAACATTCTGCCACTAATTCTGTATGCAAATAGAGGATAAGGGTCATTCAAATCAGAGGGCTTCATGACTGATCTAGATGGGACATGACTGCATAGTTCATAAGAGCGTAGATGCTCTACATACCACACTGTCTGCTGTTTGCAGACAAAAAAAAAATCAGTGTTAATGACAATTATTTTCTCAATTTGTTTGAATTCAGGAAGACCTGAGCAAGTGCCAGCAGAAACCACCATATCTGGACTGTACATGATGCCATCAATGCAGACAGATGAGGCAGTAAGCACACAATTTTGGTTGGCATATGTCTGTTTTATAAAGTCCTGAACACTCTGAGGGAAAGTGGAGACCAATGTACTCCTCACCTTCTCCATCTGAATTGATGGCTTGAAAAATGAGGAGGAATCGAGATGGTATGCATTCATTCTTTGATGCTGAACAGCCAAAGTCATTGGAACATTTTTGAAGTTTTTAGTGTGACTAATTACTTGTTTAAAAAACTTGTGCTTTCCTTCAAAGCGCATCGTCCAAACATCTCTGAGTGGTCCATACAGCTTTATGAGCTGGGAATAGTGTTCCACATAGTGATGCTTAGGACGCAATGTAAAATGAGGAAACACAGCTAAAAGTAATCGTCTATGCTCTGAGATCTTTACGTCAAGAAAGTCAAGCGATTCATCTGTGGATTTGAAGGACACTGCCAGTTCCAGGATGTCTTTTAAAAGTATTAATATCTCCCATGCTTGGTCATTCTCTGGAATTTCAAAACCAATTAACAGTGGGAGCAGTCTCATGAATGCCCAGTTCTCATGAGCATTGCCACCAATTGTTCCTCTAGCAGCAAAAGTGGCTGGAATGCTCTGGGGCCGATCAGTTTTGTCACTGAATTTATATGGAAACTCTTTGATGGCTTTGTTCAAAAATTCAAGTGAAATGTACTTTTTCGAAATTATATTACTGAGGCATAACGACATCTCAGTGGGGATGATACCTTCTAAAAGGTTGTGCATTACATCAGGCGGAAAACCACTAACAGTGTGAAAGTGTTCCAACACATCACTTAAGGGACAGCTTCCTTTCACACCATACTGTTTCACCAAACTGTTATTGTGTATAACCTTATCCACTTGTTGGTCATGATTCATTTTGGTTCTCAGCTGAAATGCTCCAAACCTTACCTCTTCCTGTTGAATTTCAGTTTTTGTCACCATACAAAATCGTCATGGGTGGTCCACCACAAAACTCTCCTGGAATCCTGCCAAGGAATGGGCACCCAGATTATCAGAGACATAGAGAACAGTTCCTCTAACACACTCTCCCAACTGTTTAAGATAAACACCATCCCTTTCAAGTGTTACTAAGTCTTGAACTAGAGGGTGGAGGACCTCTGCATAGCCAAACTGTTTGACTGTACTAGACCTACACAACATTGCTAGCTGAATGGTCTGAAGAGAGGAGTGATATTTTGAGGGAAGATTGGCAAGAACCCAGTAAACACCAAATAATTTGTTTGTTTCTTGAAGTTCCTAGTGGGTTGGCAATCTCAAACTCATCAACATAAAGACCAAGCACAATCTTAAGGTTGTCCGACATCAAAAACTCATTGTCACAATAGTGTTTGCTATCTCTGTAAGAATTATATCCAAAGACAGGACCACCCTCAGGTATAAGAACTTTGTCTAGAACATCTGCTCTCTTTAACATCTACTGTAGCATTCTCAGAACCAGCACATAAGCTATTGACTGGCTTTCTTAGTGTACTCAACTGGCATAATCATGGGAAATTCTGTCTGAAAATATGAAGCTCTTCTACTTACCGTAGAGAGACATCCACCCTCTTTGGTAAATTTCAAGATAATGTTATTCTGTCTGATTGCATCCATGAGCTCTGTTGCAATGGTATTGCTGTGACTAACACCACAGTTATCCAGAATGTGTTTAAATGAGTTATACCACAGTGGCTCTGACAGCATTAAAATCTCACCTAACTGTTCAATTACCTCTTGTATTGCTGTGTCAGACGTGTAATATGGCCTGCATTTTTAACAAAAATGAGGCCAATGTGTGTTCAAGTTGCTCTGGTAACTGATCCAAATTTTCATTTTCTGTCTCATTTTCCAGTTCCTCAGTTTCTGTGGGGCAATGGCCAGAGGCCTCTTGCAACAAGGTGTCTAGATCTGAATTTTGAGGTCCAGTGTGTAAAACTATGTCTGACCTAAACTGCCTCTGACTGAAAAGTTGGTGTTCTTTACATTTATGATCATTAAGGTTGAGTATATATTGCTCTCAAAATTGCAGTCTTTGTATGGACATTTAACATTCTCCAGCTTTTTAAGATGCTGACGCAAATGTGAGAGAAAAACTGATTCTGAGCAGGGTTCTTCAAAGTCACAATGAAGGCAATGAAATGTCACAGTAGTCTATTCTGCTTCAATTGACTGTCCAACATTTACATGATGTGTGTGATTCCTTGTTAAATGTACCTTAAGAGCATTAAATGACTTAAACAAGCACAAGCAATCTGAGGGGTCGACTACACGGGAACGTTTTTCTCTGTAACCGACCATTTTGCTTACCGTTTGCCTGTCCCGGCTATATGACAACGGCG
>JAPEKO010000021.1:25014027-25025682 GCA_027576075.1 Cathorops hypophthalmus
ACCGGGATGTTTTGCTTGTAGGCGGTCGCTCAGACTGCTCGTACTTCGGTGACAGTGAAATTCCGTCGGACACAAGGCGCATAAGTATTTCTCTCATTCTTCTACGTCTTTGCAGTTTGGAAACCAACTTGAAGGCACCTTACCGCTACCTGGAGGCCCCACACTCCAGTCTAATAGAGGACAAACTGGGCCAAGATTAATCGCGATCAAGAAAAATTAACGCGTTAACTATGACAGCCCTAATATATATATATAAACAATCGTTTTGACTGCTTCAAAAGATCGGTATCTAACACACTATATAACATATTTAGTTATAAAAGAGCACTCACCGGGCGAGGAGGCTGCAGTATTTGAGGTCGCAGATTGACATGAATCTTGTTCGATTGACTCTGTGATCGTTTGGGAAGATTCTTCAATAATTTTACATTTCTTTCTGCGCTCTTTAAGCCGAGCATTTTGAGCTACCACTTCAGTTCCATCTTTGATTTGGCTGTGGCCTGTATGTTGTGTTGGAGCCCAGTCTGGATCTGTAAAATTGTAGAGACCAGCTGGTTTCCCTAATGGAAAGAAAAAGCAAAATAAAAGCAGCGTCATCAAAAATTATATAAAAGCTCTTTTTAAAATGAAATAATCATAGAAGCCTTTGATTGTCGGATCATACGCTCGATGATCACGGCTTTGTCACGTTTGCCAGCGGCAAGTTTCTGCATGACCAGGCTATTAAACAATCCAATATTTCTGATATATTGCGATCTTTCATTAATAACTAATTCGTAGTACTTGCCATTGATAAAATGTTCCCTGCAGACTCGTGTGGTTTTTGCATTCTCATCGCTTAGATCAGCCCAATTTATGTTGGACAGCCATTGACGTCTACGCTCCATGGACAACTCTCGTTTTTTCTCCTTGATTGTTTATAACTGCTAGAATTCTAAAGAACTTATAAGTCCCCTTGTCTTGAATAGAGTTGTGCCCACATCCAATTACAGCACAAAGAGTCGGCATAGTGAAGAAACAAAAGGAATCTGCTATAGTAAATGTGCACCGCGTGACTTTATGTACTGTATATCCTCCAACATGGCCCACTTCCTGTTCAAAGACTCATGCATAATTAGCTATGATGTCATGCGCAAATGAAGAATACTGTCATGAACAGGGAGGTAGGCAGGATGCATTTGCAGTAAAACAATTTATTTCCAAAGTATGGCAAAAAGATCCAAAACGTAATGTAAAGTCATGGTCAACAATGAACATAGGTCAGGCAATTGGTAAATAGCATAAACAGGGCAAAGTCCAACAATACAACACCAAAAAATAGGACAGGATCAAAAACCAGAAGGAGCAAGACCACCACAAATATGGCTTGGCAAAAGGGGGGGTCAGGGGTTTGTGTTCTGTCATGAACTCTCTCTCGCTCTGACCCCAGCATGACACAGACCTTTCTAGTATTTCTTGGGTGTTCGATAGTTATCAGACATTCTGCCTCAAGACAGAACGAGCCTATCCCCTGGCAAACCAAGGCACATAACTGGTGGACCTGGGCCTCTGGCCAAGGGCATAGTGCTGTATACAGCCCCATCTGTATTTGGTATTGGTAGGGGTGTGGGCTTGGGCACAGGCTTTGGTATAGGTGTGATGCTAGGGGCCAGTATATCGGCCCCTGACACAGTAACAGGCATTGGCTCAGACACCAGCATGGACTTAAGCATAGGCAGGGATTTGGACTTAGGCATGAACAAAAATTCAGGCATGGATTCTGGCATGGGCTTGGGCAAGGATATGGGCTCAGGCATGAACTCAGCTGGCAAAGTGATGATGTCATCCCTGAGGCCAGGAGGCAGAATGAAAGAAAGAAAGAAAGAAAGAAAGAAAGCACAACTTTATTTATCACACACTTGTAAAATTCCTCTCTGCATTTAACCCATCTGAAGCAGTGAACACACACTTGCACACACACGTGAGCAATGAGCCACACACATACAGTTGGCAGCCATGCTAACAGCACTCAGGGAGCAGTTGGGAGTTAGGTGCTTTGCTCAAGGGCACCTCAGCCCAAGGCCATCCCATATTAACCTAACTGCATGTCTTTGGACTGTGGGGGAAACCGGAGGAAACCCACGCAGACACTGGGAGAACATGCAAACTCCACACAGAAAGGCCCCCTTCAGCCACTGGACTCGAACCCAGAGCCTTCTTGCTTTGAGGTGACTGTGTTAACCACTACACCACCATGCCACCCATCACATCAGAAGGCATCATCCTCAAAGCCAGGAGGTGGAGCAATAGTGTCATCGAAGCCTGGAGGTGCTGGGAAGGTCTTGTTCCTGCAATCGTGAAGCCGAATGATGTCATCTTCAAAGGCTGGCAGCAGAGCAGAGATCTTGTCCCGACAGTCAGGAAGCAGAGTGACATTGTCATCTTCATAACTGGGTTCTCTTTATCTACTTTTAGGACTTGTGTGAAAATCTGATGTTGTTTTAGGTCATATTTATGCAGAAATGTAGAAAATTCTAAAGGGCTCACAAACTTTCAAGCACCACTATGCTGTTCAGAAATAAACTTTTTTTCTGTACAATTTTTTTTGTGCTGGAAAACGAATGTTTGGAACTCTAAAATGTTTTTGTACTGACTCAATGTAGAAGTCATAAAATAGAAAAACAAAAGTTTGAATGGGGGGGAAAGGGGGTGCCAAAGTCTTTTGCACAATACTGTATATGATGTACACTGATCAGCCATAACATTAAAACGACTGACAGGTGAAGTGAACAACATTGATTCTCATTACAATGACACCTGTCTAGGGGTGATATATATTCAGCAGCAAGAGTCAGTTCTTGAAGTTGATGTGTTGGAAACAGGAACCTTTCTGTTTTAGCCAACATCAACTTTTCCAGCATCCCTTCTGTGGGATTGGACCATATGGGCTAGCCTTCGTGCCCCATGCGAATCAATGAGCCTTCGACATCCATGACCCTGTTGCTGGTTCACCAGTTGTCTTTCCTTGGACCACTTTTGGTAGGTACTAACCACTGCATACTGGGAACACCTCACAAGATGTGCCATTTTAGAGACGCTCAGATCCAGTCATCTAGCCATCACAATCTGGCCCTTGTCAAAAAGTCACTCAGATCCTTACGCTTGCTCATTTTTACTGCTTCCAACACATCAACTTCAAGAACTGACTGTCTTGCTGCCCAATATATCCCACAACTTGACAGGTGCCATTGTAATGAGATAATTAAATGTTACTCACTTCACCTGTCAGTGGTTTTAATGTTATGGCTGATCAGTATATATGATGTGGATCTGTTCAACTGGCAATATCCAAGCGTATGCATGGCATGTCTTGTTTAAGAACAATTATTTTTGAAAAATCACTTACAGTAGGTGAATCATTCATTATCAGTCACTGCCACTCACTTAGTCATTGCTTTCATTCAGTTCCTGCTGATGGGTTTCAGTCATTTAGGTCATTACTTCTTACATGTTTAATCTGGCAGTGTATTTAAACAACTATGAATTATCTCTCCCTCTCTCATTCAGAGTCAGTATTTGAATCAGTGAATGACTGAGATTCCCTCCTCTTTTAACCAGAGGGTCAGTGTTTCAATCGGTGAGTCTGCCATGTTGACCAAAGATTAGTTTATTCAAACCTTTGGAAATCCCAAATTTCCATTTGATGATCAATAAAGGACATTGAATTTGAAGGAGTCTTTTCACTGAACGGACTGAAATGACTTGTCGCAGAAAATTGTAAACTATTGTATCATGTGTAGGTGGGTGCGTTACCTGGCTCCAGGTTTATCCATCTTGTTTAGGAAGCACACACAGGGTATGTTGTGTTTCTCAGCCTGTCGCCACACTGTCATGGTTTGCGCCTGCAATTCATTCAAGAACACACACGCACGCACACATCCAAGACATGTAGACAACATTGTGTCATCTCATATCATCTCTAGCTGCTTTATCCTGTTCTACAGGGTCGCAGGCAAGCTGGAGCCTACATTGTGTCATCAACCTGTAAACAAATTTTCATCTAGAAATAGTTTCTCTGAGCAAAATCAGCCTGTCCTGGTGATAATGGTACCTTTTGTGGTGTAGCCTGGCATTCTGCCCTCACTGGTTCCTACCTAAACCTATTCCCTTGGTAGGGGACTGCTGTACGTTTTTATCAATTGATTATCAACTTGTATTGGAAGCAAGAAATGGCGATAAGGGTTGAAAATGACACATCAGGCTGGTTATTGATTAAAAGGAGGTGTTAGACAAGGCTGTGTATTGTCACCGCATTTGTTCAACTTCTACATGGAGATGATCATGAGGGAAGCAGATATAGAGAAGCTTGGAAGTATTATTGGAGGCATAAGGATCAGTAACATCAGATATGCTGATGACACTGTACTGTTAGCGACCAGTGAGACAGAGTCACAACAGCTGCTGGACAGGGTAAGAGAAGCCAGTGAAAGTTACGGCCTATGACTGAACACGAAAAAGACAATCAATGATAGTGAGCAAAACACCTGAGACAAAGCTACCATCTGGAGAGATTGTGAAAAAGATCTGAACATAAACAGAGAACCAATAGAAGAAGTAGAACATTTCTGTTATTTGGGGAGCAATATCATCAAGGACACCTGATGTGAGGTGGTGGTAAAGGGCAGGATAGCAAAAGCTAAGGTGCAGTTCAGGAAAATAAAAATAAAAAAAATTCTGACAAACCCGAAAATCAGTATACCAACAAGGCAAAGGATGAACAGCTGTTACATATGGTCACTTTTGCTATACAGAGTTGAAACATGGACACTAAACAAGGATTTGACAGAAAGGCTTTTCAAAATGTGGTGCTGGAGAAGAACGTTAAAGATCAGTTGGAAAAGGAAGCTGAGCAACGAAAGAGTTCTGGAGATGACAAAAGAAAAGCGTAGGCTGATGGATACCATCAAGAAGAGAAAAGCTAAATACTTTGGACACATGATAAACAGTGAGTTGATATGTCAAGTAGTGGAGGGTAAAGTCAGTGGAAAAAAGGCAAGGGGTAGACAAAGACAAAATGTACTTGGACGATATATGTGATTGGATAAGACAAGGAAGCAAGTGTTACATCATCAGGATGGTGAAGAATAAGGGAGAGAGTGTGTTATGACCTTCAACCTTCTCGGATGAGAAGATGAAACCAGACCTGACCTGAGCGAAATCAAAGTCACAAACAGCAAATCCTGTAAGTAAATGTGCGTAAACATGCTGTTATTGGAAAATAGTCAACCTTGGGGTTGTAGCAATACAGTTGATTTGTGTCACGCAGCATCATACCCTTCTGTTGCTGGTTATTTTCCAAAAAACAATGTTTTACACACCCACACACGCACACCATGCCATTTTTCTTTCTAAATTTCAATCTAAATTATACCCGAGTATATGATAATCAAATATTTGGTCACGAGATGTTATACAGCCACATTTGTCGTCACACTGTAGGGGACAGTCCTCACTGCAGAATCAAAACTTTGACTCCACCCACTGGACTTTTGGTTCTGCAGCAAATAGTAGCTGCACTGTAGGGCCTTTCACATATTTTTGTGTAAGAAGTGAGAACTTTTAAATCAGCTCATATTTCTGCCATCTTCCAAAATACTCAGGTACAACAAACAGTTTAAAAATGATATAGAGGACTCGCCTCCACTCCTGCTGAGGCATCAAACACAGCCACAGCTCCATCCAGCACACGCAGAGCTCTCTCAACTTCCAGAGTAAAATCCACATGGCCTGCAAGAAATCCAATCTATCCTGAGTATGTGCATGAGCCAGGGAAATATGAGAGAGCGAGAGAGAGAGAGCGAGAGAGAGAGAGAGAATGAATACCTGGCGTGTCAATGAGGTTAATCCTGTGCTCTTTCCAGTCGAAGGTGACCGCAGCTGATTGGATCGTAATTCCACGCTCTCTCTCCTGAGCCATATAATCAGTCACAGTGTCTCCATCATCCACATCTATAGAAGAGAACTCACTGCAATTACTGCTCAAATACTAAACCATCATTTTCTCTTTGAAATTTTCAAAAAAGAAAAGCAATACTCTACTTTAAACAATACTTATTATTCTATCATGGAGCTTTTTGTTCATGTGTATGGAGCATACCACTTTACCCATAGAGTAAATATCTGTTTATATGCTTGTGGAGATATGAAACAAAAAGGAGATTTCACATGAGCACCTTTTCTTATTTGCATTCTGATCCACTGCTTTCTAGAATCACTGTTCATAAAGGAAATAAAAAGTAAGATGTTTTGGCCACTTACAAATACTCTCACCGATCACTTTATTTGGTACACCCATACACCTGCTGTTTTACGCAGTTATCTACTCAGCCAAGCCATTGACAGCAGCATAATGCATAAAATCATGCAGATACAAATCAAGAGCTTCAGATAACGTTCACTTCAAAACACCAGAATGGGAAAAATTGTGATCTCTATGACTTTCACTGCGGCATGAGTGTTGGTGCTAGACAGACTGGTTTGAGTATTTCAGAAACTGCTGATCTCCTAGGGTTTTTCACTCACACACACCTCTAGAGTTTACACAGAATGCTTTAAATAAATAAATAAAACCGCCACCAAGTGAGCAACTATGGGTGGAAACAAACACCTTGTTGATAAGAGAGGTCAGAGGCAAATGGCCAAATTGATTCGAGCTGCCAGGAAGGATATAGCAACTCTCTATAACCGTGGTGAGCAGAAAAGCATCTCAGCATGCAACAGCAGAAGTTCATGTTGGGTTCCACTCCTGCCAGCCAAGAACAGGAATCTTAGAATCAAGAACAAGTTCCTATTAAAGTGGCCAGTGAGTGTATATCATATCTTAAACATGTCTTTCTGATTAACTACATAAGCAAACAGTCGTGTAGTAATGCCCATACAGTACACGGCCATTTATCAATGAAAAACCTACTTTATAAAATCGGTCACATTTCGGTTTGCTTTTTAACCTGGATAAAAATTGTAAAAACAAACCATGACACAATAACTTGAATATGTAAGATCTATTATCGACCACTATTATTATAAGTGGCACAGTGGTGTCGTGGTCAGCAGCAAGAAAGTCCTGGGTTCAAGCCCAGTGGCTGATGGGGGCCTTTCTGTGTAAAGTTTGCATGTTCTCATCATGTTGTGGGTTTTCTCTGGGTGCTCCGGTTTCCCCCAACAGTCCAAAGACATGCAGGTTAGGCTAAATGGTGGCTCTAAATTGACCATAGGTGTGAATGTGAATGGTTGAGTGTCTCTGTGTCGGCCTGCCATGATCTGATGACTTGTCCAGGGTGTACCCCGCCTCTTGCTTACAGTCAGCTGGGATAGGCTCCAGCTTGCCTGTGACCCTGCACAGGATAAGCAGTTATGGATAATGGATGGATAGATAATAAGTATTATTACTTATAATAATAATAATAATAATAATAATCATCATCTTTACACCACAGCTGAATAATTCTCCTGGTGAAAAGTCAAATTAATGGTATACATTAATTCTCGTTTTAATATGTTATTTCAATAGTAACAAAGACTTGTAATGTCTGTGCTGGACTAAAAACATTTTTTAAAGCTATTGTCATTTAACAAAAATAAATAAATTTAATTGTGACGCTTTCTGCAAGAAGACATTTATTTAAGGAAGGCGTCTCTACAGTCAGCGTTTTGTTTTACAGTCTCTATGTTTTCCACCACAGGTGAGTCTCCAGGACATAGGAGTTTGTCATTTCCAGATTCTCTGTAAAATGACTTCATTAAATTGCAGCTTTGTGTTGTAATAACTTAAACTGAAAGGAAAAGAGAGGCTGGTCTGGGAACGACTATTTATTGCGCTTATAAATATTAGTGATAAAAGGAACTAATTTGTTTTATGGATATTCCACCACATAACTTGTTACAATTAACGCATAAAGAGTACAACATCCCTTTTTAAATTTAAATCATAAAAATTTATTAGTTTTTAATTTGCTGTTGTATCAAAGGAATAAAAAAACTTGGGGACATGCTGTAATATAAAAATCATTTTCATTAGCAATAATTTAAACAAAAAAAAAAACCAACACCTTACACCACCACAAGCGGGGCCAAGCACTTTTAATTTCAATTTATATGCTCATTCTACCATCTTGTGGTGCTATATGATATTACATATTGTAAGCTTTAGTATTTAACACCTTATACAGAAAGACAAATACACTACACAACTAGGACACTTGGTTAGAAGTGCATACTTCCGCCAAGCCACACATCAACATTCAAATCAAATAAAAAAAAAAAAATCACATGAACCTAGGAAAATACTAAAGCCGTTCACCAAATTTCATCAAAATCTGTTCACTACGTTTTGAGTTATGCTTGGAACAGACAAAAAGATCCACATGCATATCCAGATTTGTGTCAAAATCTAAATCAATTGCTCCTTGGCCCATGGGCCACCTTTTCTCAAAATTTCATCAAAATCTCATCAAAAATCTGTTCACTACTGTTTGAGTTATGTTAGTAAAAGCCAAACAAACGGAGGCAAAAACATAACCTCCCCCAACAAAGTTGGTGGAGGCAAATATGCAGAATACAAAAGTATCCAGCCCCCCTTGGAATACATCAGATCTGTCGGACTGACAAGTGATAAATACACAAATCTTCCAGTCAGCATTTTATTGTAAACTCATGCCCTGAAGAAAAAGGAGTGAAAAAAATCAAGATAAAGGAGCATTATAAGTTAAAGATAAGGTAATTATATAATTTCATAACATATGAATAGGGTGTAAATTTATGTCTAAGATATCCAAAGTTTGTATGTGGGAATTATATTAAGTCAATTACATCACATTTCTCCCTTCCTTAAATCACTACCTTAAAGTGGTGGAGGAGTTTGAGTGCCTCAGTGATTCCAGGAGCTATGTTATCAGGGGCATTTGCCCTTGGTAGAGTCTCCCAAGGCAAACAGGTCCTAGATGAGAGATCAGACAAAGAGCGGTTCTGAAGACCCTTAGGAAAGAAAAAGCAAGGCTCTGAGTGTCCTTACCCGGGCCAGGGATACCGGGGCCCCACCCTGGAGCCACGCCTGAGGGAGGGGCTTGTCAGCGAGCACCTGGTGGCCGGGCCTAGCCCAAATGAGCAACGCAGAGCTACTCTCTTGTGGACCCACCACCCGCAGGAGGTGCCATAAGGGTCCGTTGCATTGTGGATCAGGTGGCAGCCAAAGGTGAAGGCTCTGGCATACTGATCCCTGACTGACAAAACTGGCTTTTGGGACATGGAATGTCACCTCTCTGGTGGGGAAGGAGCCCGACCTTGTGTGTGAGGTTGAGAGGTACAGACTAGATATAGTTGGGCTCACCTCAATGCATAGCTTGGGCTCTGGAACCAATTTCCTGGAGAGGGGTTGGACTCTTTTCCATGTTGGAGTTGCCAAGGGTAAGCAGTGCCAGGCAGGGGTGGGGCTATTGGTAGCCCCCCAGTTCGGCGCACTAACATCGGAATTCTCCCCAGTAAACGAGAGGGCCGTTTCCCTGCACCTTTGGGTTGGGGAACGGCCTCCGTCATTTACACTTGCGCGCCAAATGGTAGTTCAGAGTACCCAGCCTTCTTGGAGTCCTTGAGTGGGGTACTAGACAGTGCACCACAAGGGGACGCCAATGTTTTAATGGGGGACTTCAATGCTCACGTGGGCAATGACTCTGAGACCTGGAGGGGTGCGATTTGGAGGAATGGCCCAACCAATCTGAACCCAAGAGGTATTCTGTTGTTGGACTCCTGTGCCATGCATGGTTTGGCCATAACGAACATCATGTTCAAGCATAAGGGTGTCCATAAGTGCACGTGGCACAAGGACACCCTAGGCCATAGATCGATGATGGACTTTGTAGTTGTTTCATCTAATCTGCGACCATATGTCTTGGACACTCGGGTGAAGCAGGGCTTTCCACAAGCGCCGGCTGCTGGCCATACAGCCAACTACACAATTAAGTCCAGCCGGCTACTTTAATGACTATTATTTTTGTAGCCCACAGGCTCTAAATATTATTTTTTGATTTTAATATAATTAAATGTTTATTGTCAGTCTGTTAGATAATGTCAAACTGAACAGCACTCATTTAAGTTGTGATTCGCGTTGTTTGTGCCGATAATAACCACAAATTCCTCGCCGACTTCGTTGATCAAGGGAGAGTAACTCATCCGCGGCCCCGACATGCGGTGTGTGTGCACGCGCGCACGGGCCGTCGGAGGGAACAGAAGCAGAGATAACGCTTATTTTGTCTCCGGTAAACCAGTCTTCTCTCGTTCAATTACGTGCTGGCATCAAAAGACACCGTTGGTTCTACCCCCCCGGCTGGCTACTTATTTGTCATGGCTGGCTAGTATGAGCCTTAGTGGAAAGCCCTGTAATCAGCTGATCCCTTGACAGCATCACGATGCAGCAGATCATGCAGATACAAATCAAGAGCTTCAGTTAAATGCTCAAACATCAGAACGGGAAAAATTGTGATCTCGGTGAAAGTAGGACTTTCAGTGTGGCATGAGTGGACTGGTTTGAGTTTTTTCAGAAACTGCTGATCTCCTGGGGGTTTTCACACACAACAGTCTCTACACAGAATGGTACGATGGAAACAAACGCCTCATTGATAAGAGGGGTCAAAGGAAAATGGCCAGATTCGTTCGAGCCGGGAAAGCAAAACTCTTTACAACCGTGGTGAACAGAAAAGCATCACAGCATGCAACAGCAGAAGACCACACTGGGTTCCACTCCTGCAGCCAAGAACAAGATCCTATTAATATGGCCAGTGAGTGTACATACATATATATATATATGCCAGTGAGTGTACATACAAGACACAATTATAGAGTAAATGTAAACGCTGATTACTCACACAGAAACCTCCTGTTTAACATGTCAAACACACGGCCCGGGGTCCCGACCACTATATGGTAAGCCTCAGCTTGGAGCTTCTGCATCTCGTTTCGCACATTCGTGCCTCCGATGCAGGCGTGGCATGTGGCACCCATATAGTCACCGAGTGCCAGGATTACTTTCTGGATCTAATTATCCAAAAAACAAAGCAAAAAAAAAAACACCCCACATGTATGCAAATCCAAATTACAGAGTCAAAAACAGAATCAAAATGATCCTCATGTGTTGAGGAAGGAATGAAGAATGCATGTTTGCACTAAATACATTGATTTCTATGTGAGATGTTTGGCATGAGTATCTTACTGCAGCGTCTCAGAGAGAGCGCACCTGTTGGGCCAGCTCTCTGGTAGGAGCCAGCACCATAGCTTGGGTTTCCTTCAGATCCAGATCCAACTGCTGCAGGATGGAGATGGCGAACGTGGCTGTCTTGCCAGTTCCTGACTGAGCCTGCGCGATGACGTCATAACCTTTAAAAAAAAAAAAGACAAGAAATGGATGTTCAAGCAATAAACTCCTAACCTGATCCTCCTGTATGTCTGGCGTCCAGATTACGTTTCTGCGTATTCTAGATACATGGGTGCAAGTATAAAAATATTTCCAAAACCTGAAAAGTCTGACAAAGTGAGCCCCCCTTAGGGCTCGAAAAAAATTTAAATTACAAGTTAAAATGGTTGTCTCTCATGCAATCTCATGCAAACATTTATAATATTAATAGTTAT
>JAPEKO010000021.1:25151956-25162397 GCA_027576075.1 Cathorops hypophthalmus
TATGAAATATTGTTTGCATCATAGGTAACACCAATGACAAAAAAACAGCAGTTGAATTATTTAAAGAAATAAAAAAAAAAAAAATAAAAATGCATTGAGCTGGCCCTGGCGTGGATTAGTCAAGTTTAGAAGTTATATATTGATATTAAAGAAGTTTCAAGTGTATTAGAGAGAATAATTTTCATCAGAAATATGTTTCCCAAATTCAACCTTTTCTGTAGAATGACCCTGTACCATTAAATCATGCATGTTCATAACACATCAAATTTCCACATTAACTGTAAGGATGAGGTTCAGTGACCATGGAAATGATACAGAATCAGCAAGAAGGTCGACATTTACCTCGGATGTGTTGATAAATTACTGAGAATACATTTCATTCAGCTAATATTACACTGTAATTACACTTAGCATAGCTTCTCATAAATATGGTGACACATCAAACACTAGTAGATCATTAGCTACTCATGACAGGACACTCTCCCCCTCCATGGCTAGCGCTACAACTTTGTTTTGCGAACACTTTTTTTTTTCCAGAGATGGTATTACGGTAACTGTTTCATAAATATAACTTTAATTGCTAGCTGACAGCTAACTACTTAGCAGTTATCGTGCTAAAGCTATGTGTCTGAGAGAGCAGTTCATGCTAGCATAAACTAGCATGCTGACACTAAACACATCTAAGTTTTAGCAGGAGATAATGATATCATTGTAAGGTTAAAATACACTTGCTGTCACAGTCCGGTCCAGTCCATCCATGCCTGAGTTTGTGGGACTTCCATGCCGGCTCCAGGACAGATCCAGGACAGGAACTCAGTCCTGCCCTGCTGTAGGCCATTTTCCAGGAAGCGGCACTCCCACACCTGCTACCACTCCTCTCCCATCAGCCAGGGCCTTCTTAAGAGCTGTTTGGATCTACTCCAGCTGCCAGACTGCCTCTCGCAGACTTTCCTCACCTCGCTACAGCCCTTTGGTATTGTGACTTCTCGATTCCCCCCGCCTGTATCATTCCATGTTTTTTTTGTCTAGTTTTCTGTCCAGTTTTTGCCCCTGTTTTACCTGCCTGTTCCTTTAGATTGTGTTTGTTGCTTCCTCTGCCTGGGTTTCCCTTGTCCCTGTTTTCTTCATTTTTGTGAAGAATTTTCTGTCCTGTTTTTGTCCCTGACCGTACCTGCCTGCTCTTCTATGTTTTGACCTCTTGGCCTGTTCTTTGACCACTGATTTTTGCCTGAGCCCTATTGTACCTCTGCCCTGTACTTCATTAAAGAAGTTTCTTTTTGTACACTGCCTGTCTTGAGTCTGCTCTTGGGTCCTCACTTCACCTCAACTCGCCATTTCTGGCAGTTTCCATGATTTGCAAATCATCACATTCTGTGTTTATTTACGTTTTACAGTGTCCCAAATTTTTTGGAATTGGGGTTGGACATTAAATGCTATGAAACAAGTTTTGTTATCAGACATTATAGCAGTTATGAACAGCTGTTTTGTCACCAGTATCTCATGTTTTTCTACGTATTGAAGTCAAAAATCTGTCATGTTACTGAGAAACTGTAATGTCCTCTGTTCTGAATACTGTCCCACTGGAGGCTCCTTCCAAATCTCCGCACAGAAAATGTAATCATATGAACAATTATAGTTTTTGATCTGTTTATGTGGAGTATCTGCTGTAGTATAATCAGAGTTCAAAACCATAATTGCTACTTCAGACATTTATCATTCAAAATATATAATCTCCCAGTGAATTAAATGGAGTTCAATCCTGTATGTGTAATGTGTGAGTAAATGATAGATCAGCATAAGAATGTACCTCTTCCTGAGATCTGATTCATTCTCCTGTCAGTGACATTTCTCTACTTTTTCTCTAACAATCTTTTTTAGGTAGATTCTTACTAGCACATACTTTTAATAGCTAGGTACAGTATGTTTCCTGTTGTAGGAGATAATTAGCTCCAAGGGGAAACATACTAGGGTGTTGTTATTCAGTCAGGCATCAACAGATTTATTTTAGTTCACCTCACCACAATGTCAGCTGGCTGTGAATTACATTATTGCATTATAAATGGAAATTGAGATGTCAGAGGTACCAGTATGATTAATCTTGGAATAATAGGTGACTTATCACATAGCTGAAGAAACAGGTTCAATAATTTAGTCCTAAGAGGAAATCACAGTCTAATAGCCTAGTGATTAGTCAATTATATACTATTAATAATATCTAGACAGTAAATAAGATACAGTATATACATGAATATACACAGTGTATACGCTTCTAGCCCTGCGATGACCTGCCAACCTGTCCATGGTGTACCCTGCCTTTCACCCATAGTCAGCTGGGATTGGCTCCAGCTTGTCCGCGACCCTGCACAGGATAAGTGGTTATGGATAATGGATGGATGGATGTATAGGCTTCTATCACTAAATAATTTAACTATATTTCTGCTGTGTCTAATTTGCAATTTGAAGGTCCTTATCATCTATATCAAACTGGAAACAGTATATGTTCACTTTAATTAGAACATCTGTACACCTGCTTATTCATGCAATTATGCCAATCAGGTGGCAGCAGTACAATAAGAAATACTTGTAACATCATGCAGATCAAGAGCTTTAGTTAATGCTCACATCAAACATCAGAATGGAGAGGGAAATGTGATCTCTGTCATTTTGAATGTGGCATGGCTGTTGGCATCAGAAAGGCTATTTGAGTATTTCAGAAACAATTGGGATTTTCACACACAGCAGTCTCTAGAGTTTACACAGAATGGTGCAAAAAACGAGGCAAGGAGAAAAGCATCTCAGAATGAACATGTTGAACCTTGAGGTTAATAAACAAACAAACAAACAAACAAACAAAAGACCAGGCAATGTTTTTCCAATCTTCAACTGACCAGTTTTGGTGAACTGATCAAGTCACTTGTGGCCATCAATGAAACAACAGTAGCTACGCATATCTTCTTCATGTCAAGTAAATGGCCATTACTTTGTGTTATTTACCTATTTTCTATAGGCCCACTATTCACTCTCATTTAATGATGCCAAAAAATTACCTTCAACTGTAGACACAATCATCTTAAAGAAGTGATTTTAATATTTCTATGAGTTAGTGGAGTTAATGAAGGTAATTATTATGTATTTGTTTAAATCCTATTTTCAATTTTCCTCACAATTTTCTATAAAAAATAAACATACCTTTTTACCCCACATATGCATCTCACTCTATTCATACACACTATTCTGTTTAACCCTTATCCAGAACTGGCAGCTTTCGCAAAACAAGTGCTTTAGGACCTCACTTTTTGTCTCTCCATTCTCAGGCATCTAGAAAGCCTGAAGCATTATGACCAAATTTATTACTTTTTCAGTGTTCTGGGTAAAGTGCAGGCTTGTTTATCTAGCTTTACATTCCTGTTTGCTCTTTGGCAAACACAAACCACCTTGGCATTCTTATTGTCTCTGAACAGAGGGATGATGTGACATGTCTCAATAATTTTCTATTGTTAGAAGTAAATGCGCTGGGTTGGAAAGCACTCTTGGCAATGTGTGATAGTGGGGCATCAGAACAGTGTGGTGGTAAGCTCAAATACACAGGCAGGAGACAGATAAAATACTGAATGTACACAATGAATGGTTGAGTGTCTTTAAAATAGTGTCCAAGAAATTATTGAAGCATCTGTTATATGTCTCATTCATGTACAGTATGTTTGAGTCTTCTTCTTTCAGCTGCTCCCATGAGGGGTTGCCACAGCGTATCATTCTTCCCAATTTATGATCTACATATATGATTTGGCATAGTTTTTTTTTTAACTACACCAGGGGCGGCACGGTGGTGTAGTGGTTAGCGCTGTCACCTCACAGCAAGATGGTCCAGGTTCGAGCCCCGTGGCCAGCGAGGACCTTTCTGTGCGGAGTTTGCATGTTTTCCCCGTGTCCGCGTGGGTTTCCTCCGGGTAGTCCGGTTTCCCACACAGTCCAAAGACATGCAGGTTAGGTTAACTGGTGACTCTAAATTGACTGTAGGTGTGAGTGTGAATGGTTGTCTGTGTCTATGTGTCAGCCCTGTGATGACCTGGCGACTTGTCCAGGGTGTACCTCGCCTTTTGCCCGTAGTCAGCTGGGATAGGCTCCAGTTTGCCTGTGACCCTGTAGGACAGGATAAAGCAGCTAGAGATAATGAAATGAGATGAGAACTACACCAGATGCCCTTCCTGATGCAACCCTCCTTAATCTATTTGGGCTTGGGACTGGCACAAAGTATGCACTGACTTGTGCAACCCCAGTGGCTGGGTATTTTCACCCAATGTGCATGTCTTTGAACTGTGGGAGGAAACTGGAGCACCCGGAGGAAACCTATACAGACACAGTGAGAACATGCAAACTCCACACAGAAAGGCCCATGTTGGCCATGAGGTTTGAACCCAGAACCTTCTTGCTGTGAGGCAACAGTGCAAACCACTTCACCCCTGTGCGTAATGGCATTTAAAATAAATAAATAAATAAGAATTTCAGAATATCCTATCGATGGAGCTTGGAAGCTGTCAAAAAAGCTCTGAATATGAATTTTGTATGTTTGAATGACATACATATCACAAATAAAATTCTTTTGACTTATAATACATTTACAGCAATGATAACCAGTCATTCCTTCACCAGCATCTCTCTCTCAAAAAAAATAAATAAAACAACAACAACAAAAAACCCCAGAAAACCATTTTGTCATTTTACAGAGAAACCAGAAATTGTGAACTCCTCTGTCCTGAAGACTTTTCTGTGCTGAGAAACTTTTACAAAGTGCTGATACCCAGGACTTCTTCCATAAATGTGTCTAAAAAACAACGATGATGACAAGGATGACAACAACAACAATGATACTTTCACTTTTAAGAGATGGCAATTAGGATAGTAAATGCTACATTAGTTTAGCCCCACCCTTGGTCACATATACTGTACACAGCAGAGAAGAGAGAAAGTTTGAGTTTGAGGACAAGAAATATCACTAACTAGAGGAGAACTTGATTAATATAAGATAGGTAAACAAAAGTTGCTACACTAAACATTTGAAAGTATGAAACCTACCTGCATATAAATAATTGAGCATTTCAGTTTAATTTAACATTTCAGTGCACTGCGCTCTTTATACACTTCTGTTATACTCACTGGATAATTTTTTAGGAACACTCATACACCTGCTCTTTTATGCAGCTCTCTAATCAGCCAACTCCTTGACAGCAGCACAATGCATACAATCATGCAGATACAAATCAAGAGCTTCAGTTAATGTTCACGTCAAGCATCAGAATAGGAAACATTGTGATCTCTGTGACTTTCACTGTGGCATAGGTGTTGGTGCCAGATGGACTGGTTTGAGCATTTCAGAAACTTCTGATCTCCTGGGGTTTTCACACACAGCAGTCTATAGAGTTTACACAGAATGGTGTGTGTGTGTGTGGTGTTTTTTTTTTTTTGGGGGGGGGGGCATTGTGATAGTTCTGTGGGTGGAAACGCTTTGTTAAGAGAAATCAGAGGAAAATGGCCAGATTGGTTCGAGCTGCCAGTATATCGCAACTCATAGCAACTCTTTACAACTGTGGTGAGCAGAAAAGCATCTCAGCATGCAACAGCAGAAGACCACATTAGGTTTCACTCCTGCCAGCCAAGAACAGGAATCCATCCATCCATTATCTGTAGCCGCTTATCCTGTTCTACAGGGTCGCAGGCAAGCTGGAGCCTATCCCAGCTGACTATGGGTGAGAGGCGGGGTACACCCTGGACAAATCGCGAGGCCGACACAGAGACAAACAGCCATTCACATTCACGGTCAATTTAGAGTCACCAGTTAACCTAACCTGCATGTCTTTAGATGGGGGGGCACCCGGAGGAAACCCACGCAGACACGGGGAGAACATGCAAACTCTACACTGAAAGGCCCTTCGTCGGCCGCTGGACTCGAACGCAGAACCTTCTTGCTGTGAGGCAACAGTGCTAACCACTATACCACCATGCCACCAAGAACAGGAATCTTAGAGTCAAAAACAAGTAGACAGACAGACAGATAGCTATAACACTAAAGGAGAAAATTGGCCATTTTCTTGCAATTTAGTTTTGTTTTATCCACCATTTTATTCAACAGTACAAGTAATATAACAAATAATCTTTAAATGCTTCTTCCCCCTAATTTTCACACAGAGAGGGCCCCATGGGCCATGAGAGTTGAACCAGGAACTTTCTTGCTGTGAGGCGACAGTGCTAACCACTACACCACCATGCCACCTGTAAACTCTTTACAACTGTGGTGAGCAGAAAAGCATCTCAGCATGCAACAGTAGAAGACCACATTGGGTTCTATTCCTGCCAACCAAGAACAGGAACACCCTGGACAAGTCGCCAGGCTGACACATACAGTTTTGTAGAGACAAACAACCATTCACACTCAATTTAGAGCCACCTGCATGTCTTTGGGGGAAACCCATGCAGACACAGGGAGAACATGCAAACTCCACACAGAAAGGCCCTCGCCAGCCACTGGGCTCAAACCCAGGACCTTCTTGCTGTGAGGTGACAGTGCTAACCACTACACCACCGTGCCACCCCCTTATTATTATTATTATTATTATTATTATTATTATTATTATTATTATTATTATTGTTATTATATGTGTTGAACAAATGTTCAATATCCCCTCCTTCTCCTCCGCTCCTAAACCTCATGCCAGCATGGTGTTGAGCCCACCAGTGCCATCAAACTCCGCCATCTCTCACAGTCTTGGCTGAGTGCTGGAACGACCTCTAATCTCAAATTAATCTGCTGAAGGTCTTGACGAACAGCATCATTCTAACGGGTGCGTGGTTGGCGGCAAAGCCATCTCCATCCCACTGCTGGTGGATCAAACTTGCAAGTGGCTCTTATGGGGTGGTTGTCTGTGCAGCGCGGGAAGTGTCTGAGCCAACAAACACGGCACTGTGCGATGATGAATCCTTGTGTGTCTTGATGATCCTGAGAGCTATGCTGGCTGGAGCTATCGCTCCTGGTAGGGCCACCCAAGTGTTACTATGGTAGTGTTAATGACATCATCAACAGACATGGCAATTAACACTTTTCATGAACATACCTTTTGACTTAAAATATAAAAGTTTGATGAAATGAAAATGAAAAGGAAGAAGGGACACCAGTGTTTCCAGAAGCACCAGAATGCACAAATCAGCATCAGCCAATTAGCTGATGTGCTATAAAGTGAGCGTGGCTTCTTCAGGATCACGGAGCAAAAATAAATGGGACATTTGGCCATATTGTGGCCAGAATGTAACTTATTCAATATTAATTTCTTGTTTGTCGAACTGTTCTATAAAAGGAATATCACACTCAAGGGTGTGCTGTTGTACTGAATATCAGCACGGCTGTGGTTATCTATGGCATTTGGCCTGCAATCGAATCATAGCCGTACTGATATTCAAATACTACAGCGTTCCCTCGCGTGTGCAATTGCTTAAATATATTGCATTGATCAATTATTTACATGCAGGCTACTTTTACTGTTACATTTGAAGAATTATCTAAATTACTTAATTCTCAAGGAAACATTCACATGGTTTCATTCATTTTTTAAATGTGAACCTTGCAAACCAGTAATGGCGGGGGTCTGGCCCACACCTGCCACTTCATCTGGCCTCATAATGCTGTGCAATAATGGTGATGAACTCATCTCAATCTGGCTGTGAGAACGCAGCCACAACTTATCCCTGATGATACTGTGTGTCATGTAAAAGATATGGATCAGAGTTTACAGCAGGACCACATCCAGCCCAAAATTAAACACTGCACAAGCATTGGCTGTGTTTGTGCAATTCTCCAGCAAGATTCTAAATGCCATGCAAACCTTAAATACCATAATTGTCTCATATGTACAATCCGAAATCATAAAAAGTTGGGATGGTATGGAAAATGTCAATTAAAAAAAGAAAGCAGCGATTTCTAAATTTAGTTTGACTTGTATTTCATTGCAGACAGTATGAACCCAAGATATTTCATGTTTTATCTGGTCAGATTCATTTAATTTGTTATTATACATCCATTCTTGTGTTTCAGACCTGCAACACATTCCAAAAAAAAAATTGGGGATGGGGCAATTTAGACCTAGTAATGAGGTAAAACAATTAAATAATTATGTGAGTTGAAACAGGTGATGTCAACAGACGACTAATCATGATTTGGTACAAAATTGGTAGCCAGAAGAGGCCTAATCTTTGAGGAGCAAAGATGGGCTGAGGATCTCCAGTTTGTCAACAGAAATACATGAGAAAATTACTGAAATGTTTAAAAACAGTGTTCCTCAAAGAATAATATGAAAGGATTTGGATATTTCACCCTCTATATCATTAAACAATTCAAGAAATCAGGAGGAATTTTGATGCATAAAGGGTAAGGGCACAAGCCTAAGCTGAACACCTGTGATCTCTGATCCCTCAGAGGGCACTGCATCAAGAACCATCATTCATCTATAGCTGATATAACCACATGGGCTCAGGATTACATTGGTAAACCTTTGTCAAGCACTAAAATACCCACAAATGCCAGTTAAAACTTTACTATGGAAAAAGGAAGCCTTTTTAACTGTGTCCCGAAGCTCCGTTGACTCCTCTGGGCTTGGAGGCATCTGAGATGGACCATCACACAATGCTATTATGGTGAGACAAATCAGTATTCCAGGTATTTTTTAAATAAGAAATGGATGCCATGTGTTTTGGACCAAAGATGAAAAGAACCATCCAGACTGTTACCAGTAAAAGTCCTAAAGTTAGGGTCTGTCATGGTATGGGGTCATATCAGTGCCCTTGATAAAGGAAACTTACACTTCTGTGACAGCAACTTTAAGTACACTGAGATTTTGGAGCAATGCATGCTGCCTTCAAGACGACATCTTTACCAGGGATATTTCAACAAGACAATGCAAAACCACATTCTGCACACATTACAAAGGCATTGCTGTGGAAGAAGAGGGTGTCTGTCATCTCTGCCCCCAATAAAGAATGTGTGGTGAATTTTGAAACAAAAAAATATGACAATGACAACCCCGTACTGCTGCACACCTTCAGACAGAATGGGACAAAATACCACCTGAAACACTTCATCACTTGGTGTCTTCAGTCCTTCAACAAGGATTACACAATAAGTGTTGTAAGAAGGAAAGGCAACATTATAAAGTGGTAAATGCTTTACCGTCCCAACTTTTTTTTTTTTAAATGTGTTGCAAGAATCAAAATTGAAATGTGTTTAATTTGAAAAAAAAAAAAACAATAACAATAAAATTGATTAAATAAAATATCAAATAATGTGCTGTTGTATTGTTCGAGAACAATAAAGATTAAATATTATTTACAAATAATTTTCATTTTTAATTTCAATTTGAACGTGCCATGCCAGCTTTTTCTGATTCGGGGTTGCACCTTGCACAGAATGTTCTACTCTGTAAGATTTGTTCTATCACACTTCAAAGTTTACGTTTGCTGATTACATGTCCACTTCATTCTAATTTAATTCACTGCACCATTCAGCCAACGTCTCTTATAAAAGGTGTTTTATTTTAGCCTTCTCAGAAAGAACAGTAGAACATAAAATATTTTTCCATCTCCATTGGTGTTTGTCTTTATTAAAAATGCAATATATTCCAAAAAAAGGAAGTGAAAAGAAATGTAGGCAGATAACTACCTTTCGAAATATAATTTGAATACATTGCACTGTGATATGCCTACATAAGTATTATCAGTATTATTAATGTGTATACATTATTAATATGTAATGTTTAACACATTTGTGTGTGTGAGTGAGTGAATGAGAGAGAGAGAGAGAGAGAGAGAGTATTAAAAACTCCCAGCAACATTCAGAAAAAGACATTTGAGGCTGTTCTTAAGAAATGAATGGTAATACATCAGTGGCACGACTGAGTTAGTTTATCTTTATCTGGGTATTGGAGGCAGTGGAGGAGCTCCTCTGTCCCTCGGTAATGATCCTGCAGGGGAAAACACAAGGTTTCATCGTAACGCATTCTGAATACGTTTGTAACAGTTTCATTGGAATGCCACATTTACATTTACTGATAAACCAAATATAATGTTCCTCACCTTTGCCATCATTCTTACCAGTCTTGCTGGGATATGTCTTCGAGATGGAAATGTAAGGCTCAGGTGGGGGCAGCTCAGAAATTGAATGGAAGGAAAACCTCATCTCCCATTCATCTAAAAAGGAGAACTTTGTGGTTTTACTATCAGAGCCAAATACGAGTGTTAACAACAACACGAGAGTGGTGCTGATGCTTTTAAATTCAACCCAATCCACATCTAATATTCATAAGAAGACCAGATCAAATCATTACTTAAAGGAAAATTCCAGTTTTTAACACTTTTAGCCCCTTTTCTGGAGTGTCTAGGATGAAATCGAACGATCGACACC
>JAPEKO010000021.1:25289094-25299965 GCA_027576075.1 Cathorops hypophthalmus
TTTTCTCGGGATAATGGAGTCAAGGGGATCTGCCAATAACCCTTTGTCAAATCCAGTGTCGAATAAAAGCGAGCCATGCCTAGTTGATCCAGCAACTTGTCAATACGAGGCATTGGGTACTCATCGAATTTAGACACTGTGTTGACTTTTCTATAATCTATAATAATACAGGTGTTGTAGATGCTGTTACTATAGATTATAATATCGTCTAAGTATGCATAGGTGGCGTGGGAGTGGAGGACCCTCTCCATAAGCCGCTGGAATGTAACTGGCACCCCAAACAGCTGAAAAGCAAGTGTGACAAATTGGTGTAAGCCAAAAGGTTTGGAAAAGGCCATTTTTTTCTTGGGATAGTGGAGTCAAGGGGATCTGCCAATAACCTTTTGTCAAATCAAGTGTCGAATAAAAGTGAGCCATGCCTAGTCAATCCAGCAACTCGTCAATACGAGCCATTGGGTACGCATCAAATTTAGACATCACACCTTTTTCTTGTGTTCAGGTAGCCTATAATGGTGGCTGCACACTACCACCCCCAGGGGCATCTCAATGTGGTGTTCTATGAGGCGGGTGAGAACATGTCCGAAAATTCTGCTTGCAACTGGGCAACCTCCGTGAGTTGGGTCGGGGAGAGGTGGTCTCCACAAGGGACCGGAGAGGTAAGTGAACCTCCAGCCCCAGCTTTGCCTTCTCTGGAACCACCGACACCAACGCCATGGGGACCTCCTCATTCCAGACTTTGAGCATATTGAGGTGGTAAATCTGTAGCGCCCCACCCCTGTCCATTCGCCTCACATCATAGTCAACGTCCCCAACTCGCCATGTGACCTCAAAGGGTCCTTGCCACTTGGCGATCAATTTGGAGCTCGATGTGGGCAACAGTTAAAGTACTTTATCTCCCTAAGGTGCGTAGCCCTGTCATACAGGCAGATTTGCCATTCTTGGGCCTGCCGTAAATTCTCCTGGGTTAGGTGTGTGAGTGTGTGGAGTTTTGTGCACAGGTCAATAAAGTATTCAATTTCATTTTTGCTCGGTGAAGGTCCCTCCTCCCAATTTTCCAGCAGTACATCTAGGATGCCGTGTGGCTTACGCCCATATAATAATTCAAACGGGGAGAACCCCGTGGAGGCTTGTGGGACCTCTCGCACTGCGAATAACAGGGGCTCGAGCCATTTATCCCAGTTGCGTGTGTCCTCGTGAAACAAACTTTTTAATTATGTTCTTGAGGGTGCAATTGAACCATTCGACTAAACTGTCCGTTTGTGGGTGATAAACGCTTGTGCGGATCAGCTTAATTCCCAGTAACCCATACAGTTCGTGCAGTGTGCGTGACATAAATGTAGTGCCTTGATCAGTCAGAATCTCTTTGGAGATTCCAACTCAGGAGATGACGTGGAAGAATGCTTCCGCAATACTACGTGCTGAGATATTGCGAAGAGGCACTGCTTCTGGGTATCGCGTTGCATATTCCACCAGAACTAAAATAAAGCGATACCCTCGTGGTGACTGATCTAATGGCCTGACGAGATCCATCCCAATTCTTTTGACCGGGGTCTCGATTAATGGCAGAGGGCGCAAAGGTGCTTTTGGAATGGCCACGGGATTTACTAACTGGCATTCGCGGCATGCCGTACACCACCTACAGACATCGCCACGAATCCCTGGCCAATAGAACCAGGCCATAATTCGGGCTAGTGTCTTATCCTGCCCCAAGTGTCAAGCCATGGGACTAAAGTGAGCTGCCTGGAATACCAATTCTCGGCGGCTCTTTGGGATCAAAAGTTGTGTGATCGGCTCCTTAGTCTGAGTGTCCTGCGTCATTCGGTATAATCTATCCTTCATAATGGAGAAATAGGGGAAGGACAGGGTGGCGTTTGGCTGGAGTGTTTGACCAACGATTACTCTCACTTGGTCAAACGCATTCCGTAGAGTCTCGTCTTGTGACTGTTCTAACGGGAAATCCGCGAGGGATTTCCCGAGAGAAGGAGGACGAGCCTCCTGCTCACCACTCTGATGCAGTGATGACGTAGACAGCTCTGTGACAGCTGCTCCTGCCAATACCGCACCAGGACCTCCCCCTGCTGAAGTACTGCAGGCCAGAACTGAGTTTCCAAAACTCTTTATTTTTACACTTTTCAGTGCTATACAATCTCCCAGCCACACAGACACGCGCACACACATCAGTTGTCTGGTTGGGGAGAGAGCTCCCTTTCTCTGCTCTCTCTCTCCTTATATAGGGCGCGGTCACTGGGGAAGACACACAAACCCAGGTTAACTGACATCAGGTGCAGTGATTCTGCCACTTACCTTCCCTGACTTTGCCCTCCGGTCACAGACCGACACTTGACCACGCCCCCGCTGCCACACCAATAAACTGATAAATGATGTAGAAAGAGGAGCCGAATCTGAACGGCTTGTTGAAGTTCATGTTTTCTGTAACAGGCAGAACAAACAGAAACCAACTGACTGGTCGTCTTATTTCAGTGTGTGTGGGTTGGTACAGTAGATTCTCTACAGTCCATGTGGGACTGCAGGGTATTTCACTAATAAAGGCAGAGAAACTCAGAGAACTGCTGGCTGCTTCTTGAGGAATTTTCTTGAGGAAGCAGATCAATCCGAAGTTCTTCAGTTCTTCGTATTCATGTTTCAAAACGATCAAAATGCAATATTCATATCGAGCTCCTTTGGTGAACTGAATTTAAAGTTGTGTTTGAAGCACACACACACACACATCGCGACTCCGATACCGCCTACATGTTCAGACGCAGTTTGCCCAGCAGCTGATGCAGGAGCATGGTTCTGACTTGTACAGTGAATGGAAGTGCATGTTGTAACTCTTTGTCACATGAAAACCAGATAATAAATGATGCTATACCAGGCGCTTTAATATTTCATTGTGTTTATGGAGTTTTTTCCTTCTTGTATTCTGGACACTCTGTGAACAGCAGGAATCTGAAGCATGGACCGCTGTGCAGACCGTAAGTGGAGTAAAACCTTTAATTGTTCTGTACATGAGGATAATGAGGGCGGGGCTTTAGTTGGGTTTGGTAGCTGGATGTGGAAATATCTCATCTCATTCTCTCTAGCCGCTTTATCCTGTTCTACGGGGTCGCAGGCGAGCTGGAGCCTATCCCAGCTGACTACGGGCGAAAGGCAGGGTACACCCTGGACAAGTCACCAGATCATCACAGGGCTGACACATAGACACAGGCAACCATTCACACTCACATTCACACCTATGGTCACTTTAGAGTCACCAGTTAACCTAACCTGCCTGTCTTTGGACTGTGAGGGAAACTGGAGCACCCGGAGGACACCCATGTGGACACAGGGAGAACATGCAAACTCCACACAGAAAGGCCCTCACCGGTCACAGGGCTCGAACCCAGACCTTCTTGCTGTGAGGTGACAGCGCTAACCACTACACCACCGTGCTGCCCCAGAGGCCAATTGTTAGGTATAATCTTTCCAGGAGATCCTCAGTCTGCTCTGAGGTCTCAGTCCAGTGGAATGATTCTGAGATAGCTGTAGCTTGAGTCAACCATGGGGCATCACTGTAAGAAGGCTGAAACAATCAACTTTTTTCTCTTCCCATTCTTTCACAGTGTGTGATATGTCTCTAGACTTCTTCATGCCTACTGTCCAGACATTCTTTTTCCATGTTTCATCTGTCCTAATTCTGTCATGAATTCCCTCAGCACACACTGTGGTTCCTAGTGTGGCAAGTGGTGCTTATATTTTGCCAAGTGCCTTTGTTTTTGTTTTGGTTCCATCTCTATGCTTGCTATGTCATTGGCTTATTCCTCTGATGTGTGCACCTACCCTGTGTTTAGTGAACTTTCACTGAATGTTTCATAGTTTGTTGCACTACAGTTAACATTCTATTTACTTGGGCTAACAATTTGGATATGCCTGCGACAACTCTGACTGCCTGTGCCTTGAGTTCTGCTGTGTTTCCTGACCATCATATCTGGACTCCATTTCATAAACTATGAGTATCAATGCTTAAATAATAAATGTACTTTGTTTTAAAAATTATGTATGATTATCAACCAGTATTGGATTTTATCTGTAGTTTTAGCTGTCAGAATAAGATATTTTGGTGTGTTTACTAGGTGCAATAGCTTATGGTGTTTGTATGTATGTGTCAGGGTGCAGGCACTTATGGATATATATGCAGAGGAGAGTGGCAAAGCAAACTGAAGTTGTAGCTAAATCGCAAAACTAGAAGAGTAGTCAAAGGCAGGCAAGGGTTGGTTGATTGGTAAACAGAGTAATATATAGTAGATTAGAGACATAGTGGGAAATAGCAATAGTAAGGGTCAAAGAAACAGGTAAGCAGGCAGAACAGATAAGGCTTGGTATGACTGGGTAAACTCAGAACAATACTTCTCAGTGAGAGTGTGTGAGAAAGGGGTTTAAGTAGTGTGGCTAATTAGATGTGAATGAGAAATAGCTGACTTCAATAAGCTGGTGACAGGGGGTGTTGTGCTTCTTGGGTGTTGTAGTTCTGAGAAGCCATGTCTGTAGTTTGGTTAGAGTTATCTCTTTCAATGCCATTACTGACAGAGACCCCCTGAGGAGCTCCCTCTGGGAGCTACATTTTTCCTGGGGTGCCCTCTCCCCCTTGATGCAGGCTTGTCAACATGCTGTGAATGAAACTCTTGTGTGAGCAGTGGATCTAGAATGTCCTTGGCTCCTACCCAGCTTTGTTCCTCTGGTCCATAGCTCTCCCAGTCTACCAAGTATTCTAACTGTCCTCTTCTGCATCTAGATTCGAATATTCTGTTCACCTGGTAGATGGGTTCTCCTTCTAGGCTAAGAGGAAGATGATCTTGAGCAGTAGCATTCTCAGCAAGAGGACCTTGAATGGCTGGTTTCAGACATGAGACATAGAAGGTTGGGGCTATACGACAGTGAGGTGGGAGCTCTTGTCAGTATGAAACTCCATTGATGCTCCAGAGTATCTTGTAAGGACCGATGTAGCATGCCTGAAGCTTCTTGCATGTGTTGGGTTCCATGAGGTCTCTCATGGACAACCATACTCTGTCTCCAGGAGCAAATTCTGGGTTGGCACTTCTATGCTTGTCAGCATACTCCTTATACTTGGCATTTACTGTCTCAATGCTCTGGGGAACCTCTTACCAAATTGTTTGACTTCATGAAAACCACTCCTCAACTGCTTGAACCTGAGTGGGTGCATTGTTCCAGGGAACAGGAGTGGCTGGTAGCCAAGCATGCACTGAAATGGTGTTAGTTGCATAGCAGAGTGCTTAAGCGAGTTCTGTGCATACTCGGCCCATGGGGTGAATTGAGACCAGTCCCCCTAGTTCCTCATGCAGAAAATCTAAAGGAAACAATCAATCTCCTGGTTAACCCTCTCCACCTGGCCATTGAACTGGGGGTGATATCCAGATGTTAGGCTCACTGAGACTCCTAATCATTGCATGAAAAAGGTCCATAATCTCAAAATGAACTGGGGACCACAGTTGCTGACTATGTCTTCCAGGATGCTAAAATATCTGAAAACATACTGAAATGACAGTTCAGCAGTCTGGAATGCAGTAGGGATGCCAGATAGTGGAATGAGTCTCAGTGCCTTGGAAAATCTATCCATGGTGACCATGATGGTGGTGTTACCTTGAGATGGTGGTAGGTCTGTGATGAAATCAATGGCCAAGTGGGACCAGGGTCTCTGAGGCACAGGGAGGGGACAGAGTTTACCAGAGGGAGGGGTTCATGGAACCTTTGCTTGGGCACACTCAGAGAAGAAAGCAATGAACTAGTTGACCTCAGTTTGCATGCTCTCCCAGCAGTACTTATCTTTAGCATCTGGTGAGTCCATTGGCTACTTGAATGGCCCATGGCAGGAGATGCATGTGCCCATGTTATGAGTCTCCCTCAAAGATGCTTAGGGATGTAGAGGAGGCCAGGAGGACAGTTGGCTCGACTCTCTCGAGGTTGGGAGGTTCTTATATCTTGGTCCAAATCTCAGATAATAGTCTGGACGAAACAGTTGGGTGTGATAATTGGGTGAGACTCAGGGTTACAACATGACAGGTTGAAGACACGTGAGAGAGTGTCTGCTTTGGAGTTATTGGAACCTGGATGAAAGGAGATCATGAACTGAAAATGTGTGAAGTAGAGTGCCCATCTGGCTTGGTGTGGATTCAGTCTTTTGGCTTTTTTGAGGTATTCTAGGTTCTTATAGGTCAGTTAATATTACAAAGGGGTGTGTAGCTCCCTCAAACTAGTGCTTCCACTCCTCAACAGCTAGCTTGATGGCTAAAATTTCTCTGTTCCCAGTGTTGTAGTTTCTTTCTGCAGACATTAGTTTTTTCAAGAAGAATGCCACTGGGTGAAGTTTGGGTTTCTCGCTGAAATGCTGAAACAAGACACCATCTACCCCAGTTTAGGAGGCATCTACCTTGACCGTGGAGGGTTTGCTCGGGTCAGGGTGTTTCAGGATCGGGTCTGAAGTGAAGGCAGTCTGAAGTCAATTGAAGGCTTCCTCGGCTGTGAGGGTCAATTGGAGGCATTTGGGTCCCTTCTTTAACAGGGCCTTTAAGGGAGGAGCAATCATACTAAAAACTCTGATGAAGCAATGATAGAAGTTGGCGAACCCTAGGAAACATTGGAGTTCCTTCACTGACGTGGGTACAGGCCAGGACATGATGGCAAACACCTTGGAAGAATCCATGCTGACCCCTTCTGCACTGATGACATACCCCAAGATGGAAATTTGACATAGATGAAAATCGCAATTCTCGGCAATTCTGGAGGAAAACTTGTTTCTGAGTCGGCCAGAGATTTGAGACTGGGACGAAGTTTCATGGTCTAGCAGGACAATGACCCTAAACATAATGCTAAAGCTACACTGGAGTGGTTTTAAATGGAAATATTTAAATGTCTTGGAATGGCCAAGACCTTAATCAAAGCCCAGACCTTAATCCAATTGAGAATCTGTGGCATAACTTGAAGATTGCTGTACACAAATGCAACCCATCTAACTTGAAGTTGTTGGAGCAGTTTTGCCTTGAGGAATGGGCAAAATTCCCAGTGGCTAGATGTGCTAAGCTCATAGAGACATATACCCCAAGAGACTTGCGGCTGTAATTGTAGCAAAAGATGGTTCTATAAAGTATTGACTTTGGTGTGTGTGTGTGTGTGTGTGTGTGTGTGTGTGTGTGTGTGAATACTTATGCACACTCCAGATGTCTGTTTTTTCACCTCAATTACTGTTTGTGTCACAATAAAAAAAAAAGTGCACCTTTAAAGTGGTGGGCATGTTGTGTAAATCAAATGCTGCTATCCTGAAAAAAAATTCAATTTTAATTCCAGCTTGTAATGCAACAAAACAAGAAAAAAAACAAGGGGGTTGGTGTTTGGCAAGGCACTGTATCTATCTATACAAGAGTGAAATTAATTACAATGTATTTTCAAATGATCAAAGACTAATAATTTAGATACTAAGGTGGAATTAACTATGAAACAAAGTAAAATTAACTCGCAAATTTACCAAACTTGTGGCTAACATATCTAAGCATATTGTCATGATCCAGCCTGGTACTTCCAGATACTGATTTGTGCTTTGCGCTTCTCTCCACGTTTTTCACCCATTCTCCCCGTGCTGTATAAGCACTCCTGCTATGCACTTGTTATCAGCCAGTCTATATAAACACACCAAGGAGATTCACTCAATATGCATAAGTACTTGATGTAAGTTTTATTTAGTTCACGTTCACATTCATGCTCACAGTCTGTTCCTCGACTTTGTTCTTGTTTCTTGGATTATGATTTTGCCTGCCATTTTTGGGACCTCTTGCTGTGGCTTTGGCTGGGGACTTTGTTTACATTTTGGATTACAAGTTGCCTGTCATTTTTGGGACCTGTTGCTGTGACTTTGGCTTGGGATTTTGTTTACATTTTGAATTATGATTTTGCTTGTGATTTTTGGGACTATTTGCTGTGACTCTGGCTTGGGACTTTGTTTACATTTTGGATTATGACTTTGATTGCTATTTTTGGGACTTGTTGCCATCACTCTGATTGGGGACTTTGTTATTTTTTCTGGCTCCATTTTTTCTCCATTGGGTTATTATCATCAGTCACTCTGCCCTTGCATTGTCTTCCTGGATTTCACCTCCGGGTCATGACAGAATTTATCTGTCACACCATGGACCCAGCAGACTACAATGCACTCAAATTGCCAAATTGCTAAGCAGGGCTCTTTTCTGGGATTTAATCAACAAGAAATTATAACTGCTCACCAGAGCATGTCCTCCATCACTGATACCCTACAAAGTCTCTCCTCACAGATGGAGAGCCTTCAGGCTTCAGTCACGGGACCTAGAACCTGGGTAACTCCCAAGGAAAGAAGACATCATCGAGAAACTAGTTCCAGTTTTTATTGTGGACAGTCTGGACATTTCATCTTCTGCTGCCCAGTAAAAGGCTCTGCCCACCAGTACATGTGGGCATATGGGTAGGCATCTCTACACACATTTCCCCTGCTGTTAGGTCAACATTGACTGTTGAGATCTCATTAACAGGGTCCAGTCTGTTCAAGCCCTCATTGATTCCAGTGCAGACCAGAGCTTTACCAAGACTTCCTGGGTGCAAGAATTGGACACCCCCTTGCATCAGTTAGATTGCCCCCTTTTCACCAAAGCTTTGAATGGGGCTGAACACCCCCCCCCCCCATTTTCTGTGTCTCTGACCCTGTTACTTTGAAGCTTTCTGGTAATCACATTGAATCAACTTTGTTTTCCACCATGGACAACTCCATAGAGTTTATTGTGCTGGGTCTTCCCTGGTTACACCTCCACAATCCCCACATTAACTGGAGCAAGAGGACCATTCTTTCTTAGAGTAGTCATTGCCTGGCCTCCTGCCTATAGATGATAGATGCCTACAGACTCCTCTGGGCCTTCTTGTCACCAGTCCTGATGGGACTATTGCCCTTTCTAATGTGCCTCCTGAATATCTAGACCTTTGTGTGGTGTTCAGTAAGGCTCGTGCCACCTCTCTTCCTCCACACTGAGCCTACAATTGTGCCATAGAACTGTTACCTGACACACACCTCCCAGTGGTTGTATCTACTCTCTTTCCCCTTTGGAGTGGGAGGCCATGGACAAATACATCTTGGAGTCTCTAGCGGCTGGCGTTATTTGCCCATCATTCTCTCCAGCTGGAGCAGGGTTCTTCTTTGTGGAAAAGAAAGACAAGTCCCTCAGGCCCTGCAGTGACTATCAGGGACTTAATGCTATCACTGTCATGAACCACTTTCCCCTACCACTCATGTCCACTGCCTTTGAATTATGAATAAGAGAAGGAGATGAATGGAAGACAGCATTTAACTCTCCTATAGGCCACTATGAATATCTGGTTCTTCCCTTTGGGCTCACTAATGCACCCTCTGGCTTTCAAGCCCTAATCAATAATGTTTTACAAGATTTTATGAACCAGTTCATCTTTTTTATCTCAATGATATCCTCATCTTCTCCCCCACATTGGAGATCCATTGGTCCCACATCAGACAGGTCCAACAATGACTCCTAGAGAACCAACTCTTTGCCAAAGCAGAAAAGTATGGGTTTCACAAGCACACCGTGTCTTTTTGGGTTTCATGATTTCCCCTGGGGCGGTCCAAATGGACCCTGATAAGGTCAAGGCAGTCCTTGAGTGTCCTGTTCCCTTTTCCTGTAAGGAACTGCAGCACTTTTGGGGGTTTGCTAACTTCTATTGAAGGTTTATCAAGAACTATAGCACCATTGCCACTCCTCTGACTGAATTCACATCTTCCAAGCACCCCTCCTCATGGTCCGACTGGGCTGAGAGAGCCTCCTTTTCTCTTAGATTCACCACAGCACCAGTTTTCATCATCCCTCGACCCTGCACTCATCAGAAGCTCTGCCTGGGATGCCCAGAGGTGTCCGGAAGGGGGTGGGGGGTATACTGTCACAATCCAGCCGGGTACTTCCAGATCCTGACCTGCACCTTGTGCTCCACTCTGCATTTTCCCCATTCTCCCTGTGCTATGTTAGCACTCCTGCTACACACATGTTATCAACCACTCTATATAAACACACAGAGGAGAGTCACTCAATGCAGATAAATACTCGCCATAAGTTTTGTCTACTTCACGTTCACATTCATTCTCACACTCTGTTCCTTGACTTTGTTAATGTTTATTGGATTATGATTTTGCCTGCCATTTTTGGGACCTGTTGCTGTGACTTTGGCTCAGGGCTTTGTTTACGTTTTGGATTATGACTTTGTCTGGCATTTTTTGGGACTTATTGCCACCACTCTGATAGAGGACTTTATTTTTTCCAGTTCCATTTTTTTCTCCCTGAGATCATTATCATCAGTTACTCTGCCCTTGTGCTGTCTTCCTGGATTTCACTGAGTGGGTTTTGGATTGTGCTGTTGCACCTGTCACCTGCCCGTCCTCCTCACGAACCCACTCCTCAGCTTTTGCTCATTTCCTGTAGTTGCACATTGGAGCCTATCTGTTTCTGTGACTTCCAGGTCATGACACATACTTAATGGTGAATTATAAAAATGAATAAATATTTTATTTTTATGTGGAAAAAAAGGAGACATCATTCTCTATGAATCCTGCAAAAGAGATAATCTAACTAAGGTTTAGGTACAGACGCTTATCTTTGCTGATTCTTGTTCCACTCAAGCTTGACTCTGGTTTGCTCATCCATCCATCCATCCATCCATATATGCATCCATCCATCCATCCATCCATCCATCCATCCATTTTCTACTGCTTATCCGGGGCCAGGTCACGGAGGCAGCAGTCTAAGCATGGAAGCCCAAACTTCCCTCTCCCCAGACACCTCGGCCAGCTCCTCAGGAAG
>JAPEKO010000021.1:25923961-25937813 GCA_027576075.1 Cathorops hypophthalmus
CCAATGCGTCCTTTCCTTGACCTTGTTCGCTCTTTCGACGCTCTCTGTGCGACTTTTAGGTTGAGGCTCAGTTTTTTGACATGTCAAAAAAACCAGCTACAATCTCTTTGTCGGGGAGACCATCCCTCGATCACGCGCAACCACAGAAGACCAAGGCGTGACCAACCCTTGGTCAACTGTTGACTCCATACGACCTGCAGCGACCAAGCCACGCTCTGAGATCGCAGCTCGGTCTTCCAGGAAGATTTCTCAGTGAAATGGGCCCCTAAGTTGTTTGATATCATCAAGGAACACTTACCAGTGGCACATGCATATGCAGATGACACTCAATTATATCTGTCGTTCAAGTGGGACTGCAGTATAAATCAAGTGGAGTGTGTTGCTGCAATGGAGCGGTGCATCAAAGCAGTGCGCGCATGGATGGAAATGGACACAATGAAACTGAATAATGCAAAGACTGAGTTCTTAATTATAGAGACTAAACATCAGCTCAAGAAGGTTAATATTCACAACTTAACAGTGGGTGAAGTTAGTGCTGCACCTCTCTCAACCACCAAGAATTTAGGAACAATATTTGACAGTAATGTGAGTCTAGTACCTCAAATCAATAACACTTGTAAGACTGCATTTCTTCATCTCTATAACATCAGCAGAATAAGAAAATATCTTTCTGCTGACACTTCGAGAATCCTGATTTGTTCCTTTATAACAAGTAGATTGGACTCTTGCAACAGTCTTTTGTACGGCCTTTCGGCCAAGTCCATTAGCACATTTCAGCGAGTCCAAAGTGCAGCAGCAAGCCTTATTACAGCTACGCCTCGTTTTTCTCAGATTACTCCGGTTTTGCGCTATCTGCACTGGCTCACGATTAGTGAATGGATAGTTTTTAAAATGTCCGGTTTAACTTTGAAGGCAATGTATGGGTTTGCACCAGCATACATTTATAATTTGGTTCAGATTAAGTCATGTAGCAGTTATGCTTTACGCAGAAACCATGAAATTTTTCTCACACCATTCAATGCTAAGACAAAGGCCCCGTCCACACGAGTACGTTTTTGATGAGTTCGCATAAAAACTTTATCATTTCGGCCTCGCGTCCAGACGAGTCCGTTTTTCTCAAGGTGTGAAAACGGTAATTTTTGAAAACGCATCTCAGAGTGGATAAATCAGAAAACGCCGGATAGCCTGGCACCGTGTGGACGGAGAAGCGGATATTTTCAGAAACTATGACGCATAAGCCCCGCCTTTCTAACCTTTAATCTTAGCCGCCGCAGCTAGACGAGTCATAACAATAACAACGGCGGACTACAGGCTTGTGCTCGTACCGCAGAAACAACTCAGTCTATTACAGCTGCTACAACAAAACCTTCCGCTTTTATTTTGCTGCAAAGGGCAACAAAACTTCCCGTGTTATGAGCTTGTTTTGAAAACAGCGCACGACCGGGATGCGCATGATCCGTGATGTCACTTCCGGGTTTAATGTATTGGTCCTGCGGCATCACGTCGCCATCTACAGGCCTGGCATATGTACTACAGCATGTTTGGTCATTTCCAGTGAATCGAAACGGCGACATGTTTATGGAGATTTTTTTTTAAATGAAAGCGTATTGGGTGAGGCCGCGTACTCGTGTGAACGGGGCCTAAATCTGTGCATGTTGTGTCCATCAACACCTGAGGCTGTTAAACAGATGTACAGAAACCAGCAGGGTGTATTTACAGTGCCATCAATATTGCAGGAACATGGAATATAGTCCTGCCCTGGAGAACATGACATCCAACATTCTTAATAATACAAATTTTACTTTTATGTATTCATTTATTTTTAATATACAATGCTTAAATATATGTGTGAGATCTTCTCTGGGTTCCAGTACACTGCCTTACACTAAAGTTCATATTTGTGTATTTTCTTATTTTGCATGTGTAAACCCAGAGATGCTATGACTTGTCATCAAGGTACCTGATCCCTGACTGCTCCCCGGGTGCTCTGGTGTGACTGCCCACTGCTCTGAGTGTGTGCGTGTGTTCACTGCTTCAGATATATATATTCACGTAACAGTCTGGTGTGGCTGCCCACTGCTCTGAGTGCATGCGTGTGTTCACTGCTTCAGATATATATATTCATGTAACAGTCTACCCACTATGTTGGATAATGTTAAACAGCTACTACATAATTGTGGCAGCGGGGGCGTGGTCAAGCATCGGTCTGTGACCAGAGGGTGGAGTCAGGGAAGGTAAGTGGCAGAATCACTGCATCTGATGTGAATTAACCTGTGTGTGTCTTCCCCAGTGACCGTGCCCAATATAAGGAGGGAGAGAGAGGAGAACGGGAGCTCTCTCCCAAACCAGACTACTGATGTGTGTGCGTGTCTGTGTGTGACTGGGAGTGTTTTGAGACTACTGAAAAGTGTCCAAAATAAAGAGTTTATGGAAACTCAGTTCTGGCCTGCCGTACTTCTTTGCTCCACCCACCTGCTCCAAGTTCTACAGTGGTGCTGAAACGTGGGATGGAGCACAGAGTAGAACAGCCCCATGGAGTCCTCCCCCTTTGCAGACCTGATCCACGCCCTTGTCATGGCCCAACAGAGCCAGCACCAGGCACTGATCACCCTCCGAAAGGAGCAAGAGCAACGGTTCGAGACCCTGGTGCTGGCACAACAGGAAGATGGCCAGGCATTCCGGCACCTCCTCATGTCGGTAGGGTCCACCATCTCCACCACCGCGGGCCCATCCCACCTCACCCTAACGAAGATGGGCCTGCATGACGACCCCGAGGCCTTCCTCGCGTTCTTCAAACAGGCAGCAGAGGTCTCGGGCTGGCCGGTGGAACAACGCGCGGCGCACCTCCTCCCCCTGCTAACGGGTGAGGCGCAGCTGGCCACGCTACAGCTCCCTGCCGACAGCCGGCTGGTCTATGCGGACCTGCGCCGGGCCATCCTCCAGCGTGTGGGGCGCACCCCCGAACAACAACGCCAGCGCTTCCGCACACTACGTCTAGAGGAGGCCGGCCAGCCATTCGCGTTTGGCCAGCAACTCTGGGATGCCTACCGGCAGTGGCTGAGGGCTGACAACCGCGACACCGAGGGAATCGTCGATCTGGTGGCACTGGAGCAGGTCATCGTCCAGCTTCCCAAAGGAACAGTGGAGAGGGTCCAGTGCCATCGCCCAGCGTCACTGGATCAGGCCATCAAGTTGGCGGAGGATCATTTGGCGGCTGTTCCCTTCTCCTCTCTCCTCTCTCTCCCCCTCCCCTTCTGTGTCTCATCCTCACCCCGTTCCCCCACCACAGAGGCGGGGGCCGGCTAACTCACAGGCGGCCTGCCGCACCCGCAGTGCCCTCCCGTTTCCCCCTTCTGTGTCTGTCTCTACTCTCCCCTCAGGTGAGTGAGCCCCGGAGTGCCGGTGCAGAGAGAAAGCCTGGGCCGATTTGCTGGCGCTGTGGGGAACCGGGGCACCTCCAACATCAGTGCTCGTTAACGGAGGTGGGCACGGTGGTCCGGATCCCCGATGCACCAGGAGCCGCCCTCGATTGGGCTGGAGTGTATCGCATACCGGTGAGTATCCAAGGGGATACGTATCAGGCTTTGGTGGACTCTGGCTGTAATTAGACCTTAATTCACCAAAGCCTGGTGCAAGATGAGGCATTGGGGGGAGCACAATTGGTGAATGTCTTGTGTGTAAATGGGGATGTTCACAACTACACTTTAGTGTCAGCCCACATTCTATTTCGAGGGGAGAAATTTAGTGTAAAGGCAGCAGTTAATCCTCGCCTTACCCACTCGATAATTTTGGGGACTGATTGGCCGGGATTTCGGGAATTAACGACAGATTTAGTGAAGAGTGGGTCCTGCCGTAGTTCAGCAGGGGGAGGTCCCGGAGTGGTATTGGCAGAAGCAGCTGTCACAGAGCCATCTACTGTACATCATCACTGCGTCAGAGTGAGGAGCAGCAGGCTCCTCCTCCCTCTCTCAAGGAATCCCTAGCGGATTTACCGTTGCAGCAATCACGGGACGAAACTCTGTAGCATGCGTTTGACCAAGTGAGAGTAATCGATGGTCAAATGCTCCAGCCAAACGCCACCCCGCCCTTCCCCTATTTCTGTATTATGAAGGATAGATTATACCAAGTGAAGCAGGACACTCAAACTAAAGAACAGATCACGCAGCTTTTAATCCCAAAGAGTTGCCGGGAATTGGTATTCCAGGCGGCTCCCTTTAATCCCATGGCTGGACACTTGGGGCAAGATAAGACACTCACCTGAATAATGGCCTGATTCTATTGGCTGGGGATTTGCGGCGATGTCCGTAGGTGGCATACGGCATGCCGCGAATGCCAGTTAGTAAATCTAGCGGCCATTTCAAAAGTGCCTTTGCGCCCTCTGCCATTAATCGAGACCCCGTTCTAAAGAATTGGGATGGATCTCGTCAGGCCATTAGATCGGTCAACACGAGGGTATCACTTTATTTTAGTTCTGGTGGACTATGCAACGCGATACCTGGAAGCGGTGCCTCTCCTCAATGTCTCAGCACATATTGTTGCGGAAATGCTCTTCCACGTCATCTCCCGAGTTGGAATCCCCAAAGAGATTCTGACTGATCTACATTTATGTCACGCACACTGTGTGAACTGTATGGGTTATTGGGAATTAAGCCGATCTACACCAGCGTTTTTCACCCACAAATGGATGGTTTAGTTGAACGGTTTAATCACACACTCAAAAATATAGTTAAAAAATTCGTAAGCGACAACGCATGCAACTGGGATAAATGGCTCGAACCCCTGTTGTTCTCAGTGCGAGAGGTCCCACAAGCCTCCACAGGGTTCTCCCTGTTCGAATTATTATATCGGGTGCGGTCACTGGGGAAGACACACAGGTTAATTCACATCAGGTGCAGTGATTCTACCACTTACCTTCCCTGACTCTGCCCTCCGGTCACAGACCGACGCTTTATGCCCCCGCTGCCTCAGTGGCATTTATAATGCCAAGCTTGTGGATTTGATCCCTGCATGGGCCAACAATTATTTCTTCTCCTTTGTCTTATCAGTCACACAGAGTGCCTACAGTCCCTTCCCCCACATTTTTCACATGTTTTCACTGACCTGCAAACACACACACAGTGTATGTGTGTGTGTTACACAAATGTGTATTGATAAACTATTGCTAGTATGATTGAATGTACCTAAACAGTATTATCCTCACTTGATTGTCATTTCAACAAATTAAATATTTACAAGAAACAGTCTTGTCTGTTTTGCTGCATTATTACTTAAAGCCATCCTCTGCCATCAAAGAATTCACATTGTCTTCACTGATCTAGCATATCACTAGAGTAATTCATTCATTAATTTAATAATTAGAAATATTGATTAGTCAAATTAATGAACTGATTTTATGAGACTGATTTAATAATGTAATTGCACCCACAATTTTGGTGCCTCATGTAAGGAGTGCAATTGCACCTACATACAGTAGCTTACTAAGTTGTAACTGAACAGGAAAAAAATATGCTTTAGTCACAACTTTATGGTATAGTGATAAAACAATAATAAAAATAAAATTGTGAAAATTATTGATATTAATTATAGGAGCAATAGAGTGCATGCTGAGCTTGTGTTATTGGATGAGAAATAGACCCTCGGGCTATACATAAGCTCATTAAGATACAAAGTAAAGGCATTCTATTACACATGTCTCTCAATTAAAAATGTTAAAATGTATCCCTAAAATAATTTATATGAATTTTAATGTGTATGATATGCTATATTTCTTCAAAGATTTTAGGTATTGTAATAACTAGATTCAGATACCATTTCTATCCAACACACACCTGTTATCTGCATTGCAACAGCTATTAAAAAAATAACCATTAGAAAATTTCTCATCAGCTGTAGCTCAAATATGTAAGGTGAAATTAGCAAGGATAATTCTGTTGAAAAGAATTCCTTGATTTCTACACTCTACTAACTTTTAAATATCAAGAAAACTATAATAACTACCTCATGTGTGACAGACTTTTTTTTCCTAACTATATGTCTATTCAACTTGTGAGATACCTTGTCAGCAGGCAGTTATTATTAGTGATTTATTTATTTATTTTTCCATCTGGCATTCTGTCTTCACTTTGGCAAAACATTAAAATACTACGGTCAAAGTGGGTCACTTCATACTGTCAGTAATCCCAGTGTCAAGAAGCAGACTACAAACACTCAGGACTACAACTCCCATGACACGCAGCACCCTCTGTCCCCAGCCTACTGAACTACAGCTGTCATGCATTTCCTTAATTATTGCTTCTGCTATTTAAGCAGCTCATTCACACCACTCCAGTGTGAAGTATCATTCTGCCATCCCAGTACATACAAAGCCTTGTGGCTTTTCCAGCTGTCTCTAGTGTTTCCTGACCTTTTGCTATTTCCTCTCCATTTTTGCTCTTTGTCTTTTCCATATCACGTTGTTCGCCGATTGCCTGACCTTTGCTAGTTTACTGATACTGATTTCATTCACATGTTTTGGTTTTGTTGACAGTCTGCTTATCTGCTTCCTCCGCACATACATCAGTAAGTGCCTGCACTCTCACAGGATATGTAGCTGTAATGGATGTAGTGGAGGGTCCTAAAAAGACTGCTCTAGGAGAACATCAACATTGCTAGGAGAACATCAACAGATGCTTGCCGACCTCACTTGGATGATGCAGCTCACATCTTTGATAGCACAGGCTCTCCTAGCATGCTCTGAGCCTCCTGCTAGCCCAGCGCTTCAACACCCCACTCCAGAGAAGTTTCCTGGAGAAGTCATTGCATGTAAGGTTTTTTTTTACTGCAATGGTCTATGTATTTTTCTACCATGCCGCATTTATCGGAGGAGCACAATATTGCAAAATTTATATCTTTTCTCTTCGGCAAAGCACTTCGCTGGGCCACTGCAGTTTGGAATAAGGGCCATGAGCAAGCCAAGTCCTATGAACTATTCCTCACCATCTTTAAAAGGGTGTTTGATCATGAACCAGAAGGGATAGAGGTTGGATAAAGTCTTCTCACCAGTTTCCAAGGTTTCAGAAGTGTTGCTGAATATGCCTTGGAATTCAGGACACTAGCAGCTGCCAGTGGGTGGAATGATCCTGCATCGAAAGTGGTCTTTCACCAAGGCCTACGTTCAGAGAACATTAGTGAGCTAGCTTGTAGAGATGAGAACCTCACTCTGGACTCCCTCATTGACTTAGTGATTCAACTCAACCAATTGTTAAAGCACTGACCATCTATCCACTTCAACACCAAATCTGTCCAGTCTATGGAGGATGGCTCACCCATGGAGGTCTCATGCACCCATCTAACCCATGCTGAACATACTAGGTGGTGCAAGGAGTTATTCTTCTATTGTGGGAGCCCTGAGCATAGCATCTGGCAATGTCCCATACGACCAGCCTGAGAGACCCCAACAGAGAGGCCTGTAAGCTCCATAACTCTGGTGAGGAAATTCAGTTCTAAATCCTTTAACCATCCCCTTCCTACTTAGGGTAGGGTCCTCCACTCATGTCTTATCTGCTTTTGTTGATTCAGGGGCAGAGGGGAGCTTTATCAGTAGTGCCATCATGCAGAACCATGACCTGCCTACCATCCACAGAATGCACAGTGCATTCAGTATCAAGACCATCAATGGAGGACCCATAGGCAATGGACTGGTCACCACTTGCACACAACCATTACAGATTCAAATAAGGCAGAAACAATTCATATCACTCTATGTAACCACCACCATCAATCATGATATCATCCTTGGGTATCCCTGGCTGTAGCTACATGATCCATTGATTTCATGGCAAAACAAGGAAATTCTTCAATGGTCACCCACATGCTTCCAGAACTGCCTTCATAGAAGGCCCCCAATCCTACTCCATAGACAATATTCTGGATTGTTACTTAGACCTTGCAGAAGTCTTCAGTAAGGGGAAGGCCTGCAGATTACCTCTTCACAGGCCGTACGATTGCTCGATCGACTTACTGCCAGGTATGTCTCCTCCACGTGGTCGTATTTATCCCTTGTCCCAAAAGGAACAGGTGGCCATGGAGGAATATATTCAGGAGGCTCTCAAACAGGGATACATCTGGCCTTCCAAGTCAACAGCACTGGCTGGTTTCTTTTTTGTTGAGAAACAAGGAGGTGGAATGAGGCCTTGCATTGACTAGAGAGGCTTAAACCAAGTCACTGTAAAGTATCCTTATCCTCTTCCCCTGGTTCCAGCAGCTCTTGAAAAGCTTTGATCCACTAAGATATTTTCAAAGCTATATCTACGAAGTGCATACAACCGAATCCGAATAAGGAGGGGTGACAAATGGAAGACAGCCTTCAGCACAACTGCAGGGCACTTTGAGTACTGGGTCATGCCATATGGCCTTTCTTTGGCACCCAGTGTGTTCCAGTGCTTCATCAATGACATGGTACAGGACATGCTGGGCAAATATGTCATTGCCTATATCGACAATATCCTGATTTACTCTTCAAATGTCCAGAGTCACCAGGAACACATTGGAACCATTCTCAAGTGACTGTTAGAGAACAACTTCTATGTAAAGACAGAGAAGTGTGAGTTTCATCTAAACAAGATTTCCTTCCTTGGCTATATCATTAGCACTGAAGGAGTGTGCATGGACACTTCCAAGGTAGCAACCATCATGTCCTGGCCTATACCCAAGTCTGTAAAGGAGCTCCAATGATTCCTAGGCTTCGCAAACTTTTATCACCAGTTTATTCAAGGTTTCAGCTCTCTAGCAGCTCCCCTAAACACACTGTTGAAGAAGGGCCCCAAGCGCCTACGGTGGAACTCTGCGGCTGAGAAAGCCTTCAGTCGACTTAAGCTTGCATTCACCTTGGCCCCCATACTCCAACACCTTGACCCCACTAAGCCTTTCATCATGGAAGTAGACACATCTAACACTGGGGTGGGGCCATCCTGTCACAACGTTTTGGGGAGAAACCAAAGCTACACACCATAGCCTTTTTTCTAAAAAATTAACTTAAGCAGAAAGCAATTATGATGTGGGGAACAGAGAGCTCCTCACTATTAAATTTGCCCTCAAAGAATGGTGGCACTGGTTAGAGGGAGCCATGCACTCCTTCGTTATCCTCACAGACCACAAGAACCTCGAGTATCTCCAAAAGGCCAAGAGGCTAAACCCCAGGCAGGCCAGGTGGACATTATTCTTAACCTGCTTCAATTTCTCAATTTCTTTCCATCCATGTTTCAAAAACACCAAGGCAGATGCATTATCCAGAATTTTCAGTATTTCTCAACAAGACTCTAGCTCTCATCCCATCACACTATTTCGTGCAATCCATCACCTGGGAACTGGACAAAGAAATATGCAAGTCTTAGCCCTGAACCCACCCCATTCATCTCCCACCTGGTCTTCTCACCACCTGGACTCACTCATCTCCCACCACTGGACATCCCAACAACTGATGTACTCACCAAATGCTAAGAAACAGGTACTGGTGGGAGAACATGTTGTCTGAAATCAATCAGTTCATTGCCTCATGCTCTGAATGCACCAGATACACCCCCCGCTGGCAAGTTATGCCCACTACCAATTCCACAAAGACCCTGGTCACATCTGGTGATTGACTTTATCACAGATCTCCCACAGATCTTCCATAATGGTAACTATTGATCGATTCTCAAAAGCTCTGAAACTCATCCCTTTACCTGGCATCCCCACAGCTCCTCAGACTGCTGAGATGTTATTTCAACAGGTATTCCGATACTACGGCATCCCGAAGATATCATCAGTGACCGGGGTCCCAATTCATCTCACAATTCTGAGCAAGTTTTATGGAAACGTTGGTGTAGAAACAGCCCAGGTGTGGGCGGAGCACAGAAGTACGGCAGGCTGTTATTTGCTTGTGAGTTTGCTTTTCAGGACAATTCTTTTCATTGGGGACACACTCATACACACAAACACTCATACATACACAGAGTATTATCATGTTCTAGTCCCCAATCTCCCCTCCTCTATTCCTCTCGCTCCTTTTATAGGGCACCATCACTGTAAGAGACACACAAATTCACATTAATTGACAACAGGTGTAGCGATATGACCACTCACCTTCCCTGACTCTGCCCTCCATTCACAGACTGACACTCGGCCACGCCCCCACTGCCACAGTTGGGAGTATCACTAAGTCTCATGTCCAGCTACCAGCCCGAGTCTAACGGCCAAGTGGAGAGAGCAAACCAGGAGATTGGCTGCTTCCTGAAAATATATTGCATGCAAAACCAAGGGGACTAGGCACACTTCCTACCTTGGGCCGAGTATGCATAAAACTCGCTCAAACACTCAGCCACCCAGCTAACACCATTCCAGTGCATACTCAGCTACCAGCTGCCCTTGTTTCCCTGGGATGATGCACCCAGCCAAGTACAGGCCATCGACGACTGGTTTTGATGAAGTCAAACCATCTGGGAGGAGGTCCACCAGCGTCTGGAAGGAGTTAGCACCAAGTACAAGGAGTATGCAGATAAACATAGAGGTGAGTCTCCTGACTTCCTCCCCGGTGACAGGGTGTGGGCAGCCACAAAAAAACTTGAGAGAAATGAACACCTGCAAGAAGCTCCAGCCATGCTACATCGGGCCCTTTAAGGTCTTGCGCCGAATCAATGACGCGTCATACCATCTTGAACTCCCACCTCACTGTCAAATATCCCCTATGTTCCATGTTTCACACCTCAAACCTGCTATCCTGGGGCTTCTTGCTCACAACTCACCAGACCAGGAATACTCTGCACTCAACCTTAAGGGAGACCCAATCTATCAGGTAAACAAGATCCTCGACTCCAGATGACAAGGAGGCCAAATTGAGTACTTGGTCAATTGGGAAGGATATGGACCTGAGGAACAAAGTTGGGTTAAGTTCAAGGACATTCTCGGCCCACTCTTGAAGCAAGAGTTTTATGCCCAGTATCCTAACAAGCTAGCACCCAGAGGTAGAGGTTGTCCTAGAAAGAGTGTAGCTCCTGGAGGTAGCTCCTCAGGGGGGTTGTGTCAATAATCCCGGTGTGAAGACGCAGACTACAAACACTCAGGACTACAACTCCCATGACACACAGCACCCTCTGTCCCCAGCCTATTAACTACAGCTGTCACGCATTTCCTTAATCACCGCTTCTGCTGTTTAAGCCACTCATTCACACCACTCCAGTGTGAAGTATTGTCCTGCCATTTCAGTACATACCGAGCCTTGAATTTTTTCCGAATGTCTCTAGCATTTCCTGACCTTTTTCTATTTCCTCTCTTTTTTTGCTCTTTGTCTTTTCCACATCACATTGTTTGCCAATTGCCTGACCCTTGCTAGTTTACCAATGGCGAGTTCAATCACATGTTTTGGTTTTGTTGACAGACTGCTGATCTGCTTCCTCTGCGCATACATCAGTAAGTGCCTGCACTCTCACACAAATATTCTGTTTATTTCCAATTTTAAATGCAAAAAATCTAGATTTTCAATGTGGTCTCAGATTTTGAACCCTGCTGTATGCTAATTACATATGGAATTTTTCCTTATTGTTCAGAACCAGCTCTAATCTGGCTAATTTGTGGAGGTAACAAGGAAAGTATGCAGTATTTATTGCAAATACTATATTGCGCATCAATTTGTATTCTTATATAAAATATGACAACAAAAAATTTCTTTCTCCCTCTATCACCCTCCCTAACTCACTTTCCTTGTTACTATACAGTATCTTTAAAATCATAATTAGAGCTCCTTTTAAATGTGTTGTTTTAATGACTTTTTTTTAAAGATTTTTTTTTCAATTACATTCAATGGTTTCATAATTTATTACACAATCAAGCAATTTTTTACCATTTTTCCACGTTTATACATTTTCCAATGCACTCACGTTCCTTCTCTTGCCACCACTAATGGGTGTCTGGAAGCTTCTCCATGACTAATGGAAAAAATGTCAGAGGATGGTTTTTTCCAGCTTTTAAAACCTTGAAACACCCCCACCACCCTCAGTACCCGGAGAGCAGCGGTTTTTATGAGAAACACTCACTGCTGACTCCACTGACTGTATACAGACAGAGAGAAGGAGAAGGGGGGGGGAGAGAAGTACAGAGGGAAGGGGCCAAGAAGCCATAGCACTGTCAGAAACCTTTCTGTAGGAATAAGGATTTTTTTTTTTTTTTTCATGATTTCGACTTCTGGCCATAATTAATTAATTTTCTTTCACTCAGTCTGTGATCTCAGTAACCTCTTATCATTCATGTTTCTTATCCAAATTCTGTCTCCCTAACTCTCAGCAGTTGAACATGATTCTCAGAATTCTGAGAACTCCGGGTTTTATGGGCTTGGAAGGTAGCAGTGGTTCCAGTTTCATCATCAGAACATTTTGAGGGGAAGAGGAATTAAGAAGTTGGAGGATAAGTGGTGAAGGGACAACTAGAAAGGGTCACTTAACATTATACATATGCAGTGAACAAAGACATACTGATGGACTCAGGGAAAACTGGTTCATTCATTGTTTCAGACTGATAATTATTTGATTACCCATGTCATGTACAAGGTAGGTGGATGTATGTGCAGAAGTATATATTTATTTACAGTGATGGAGATTATAGAATAGAATGCCTTTACTGTCACTATACACAGGTACAATGAGATTAATGAGATATACAAACGTGAAAGCACACACAGGCAAACAATTCAAATCGGCAGGCTAAATCCAAAACATGAATCAGGCAAAGGATCAGGTGAGGCACAAACAGAATATCAAAGGCAGAGTGAAAAACAAGAACTAGGAACCGGCACAGGAAACAGGAAATCAGAAACCAGAAACAAGGCTTGGTAATGCATACGGACATGGTGTAATACTTCACACTGATTGTGCATCAGAATAGTCATTAAATGGGTGCACATACTGTATAGCTCCTTAATTAAGTTCAGGCGCCTGTCATTAACAGTGCGTGTGCTGGAGTCCACTTGATGTGCGCAGCCCGGGGCATGCCTTCAGGTGCATGAGCCACAGCATGCAGGACTGACAGACCCCCCCCCCAAAAAAAGAGTTCACTCCAAGAGCAAAAATCCATCCTGCTTGGCTCTGGTGGGGGCTCAGGTTCAGGCTCAGGACAAAACTTGGACTCCTGACTTGCACTGGTTTCAGGTTCTGGAGATGGTTCAGGCTTGAGCTCTGGAGATGACTCTGGTTCAGGACTGGACTTGGAAGATGACTCAGGCTTGAACTCTGGATCTGGCTTGGACTCAGTGCTAGTAGTGTGCTCGAGCTCAGGGTTGGACCCAAGCTCTGGACTGGACTCTGGCTCCATCTCAGGAAATAACTCCGGCTTGAGTTCAGGAACTGGCTTGGACTCAGGGCTGGAAGTGTGCTCGAGCTCTGGACTTGACTTGGTGTACACGCCACAGCGTGCAGGACTGACAACCCATGGTTATGGTTTCTCATCAAAGATATTAGGACAGATATATGGTTCATTATTTGTATTATAGTGTTTTGATATACTGAATTTTGAAAAACTACATCTGTTGTAAAAACATATGATTTTACCAAATGTTGAGACATTATAGAGATAAAAACAAGTTCAGGGGCGGCATGGTAGTGTAGTGGTTAGCGCTGTCACCTCACAGCAAGAAGATCCGGGTTCGAGCCCTGTGGCCGATGAGGGCCTTTCTGTGCGGAGTTTGCATGTTCTCCCCGTGTCCGCATGGGTTTCCTCCGGGTACTCCAGTTTCCTCCACAGTCCAAAGACATGCAGGTTAGGTTAACTGATGATTCTAAATTGACCGTAGGTGTGAATGTGAGTGTGAATGGTTGTCTGTGTCTATGTGTCAGCCCTGTGATGACCT
>JAPEKO010000021.1:26216792-26231390 GCA_027576075.1 Cathorops hypophthalmus
GGGGTTTGATAACTGCTAGTTTAAAGGATTTGGGTACATAGCCAATCGTGAGAGAAGAATTTATTATTTTTAGAAGCTGTTCAATCAAGACAAGATCTTGGCTAAAAAATCCTTTTGCAACTCTAGATGGAAATAAATGTTGTGACATTGCATAAGGTTGTTGAAACAATGCCATAGTGAATGCACACCATAATTATTGCAGAAGGCGGGCCAATGAAATATTAAAATGTGCATTTTTTTTTTTTGTAGTTTGCAAATGACATGACTGATGGAATGGCAGATCTGTGTTCCTTATTGTTGTTTTAGAGTTGAAATTCCTCCTTCCTTTTCATTAAATTAAACATGACCACTAACTAAATACATTATCAAATTATCATTTCATAAATCATTGTTGGGATACATTCACAAAAATTCAGTGGTGAGTGTTTTCTGCACATTTTTATCACCAGCCTACACTATATCATAAAATAATAGAGTAATACATGGTTTTTCAGAGCCACTATTGCAGAAATCACATATCAGATCCGGGTATATGTTTCTTAAAATTTAAAACTACTCATGTATTCTAGATTAGGTTAGATTAGATAAAACTTTATTGATCCCTTTGGGAGGGTTCCCTTAGAGAGAAATAAAAAAAAAGTGCTTACAGTACCTGGTATTCCTCGGCAGTCTCACTTAAGTACAAACCAGGCCCAACTCTGTTTAGCTTCTGAGATCAGATGTTGTCAGAGTGGTTTGGCTGTAAGCATGAGGAAACACATGTCATGTGTGTTCTAGAATTAGGAAACATGCATCATGTTTGTTATCAAAGATTCCAGTTACTGATGGTGATGCTCTGATGTCACAAAGGTGTGTTCTATCTGGTGCAGTGGATAGAGCAACTGCAGCATCTGCAGCCACCTTGCTCCTGTGATGTTTTAATGTCATCTGACATAATGATGCTCTGCAGCACTGGTGAAAGTTGGACAAAAGCTCTTACCAGCATGCATTGTGTTAAGTCCAGCATACATCATATTAAGTCAGTGCTGTGCAGCACTGAATTAAGTCGGGTACAACTTTTGTTTTTTTTATGAGTTTTCCAGTGCAAAAGCATGTGGTATGACTATGGCATGCCTAGAGGGATAAAATACAATAGCAAAAGACAAAGTGAACCTGGAGTATTTTGCATTCACAATACACAGGTTAAGCAAACCACAACATGGATTTGAAGTGAACCAAACTGAGACCGCCTGCTGAAGGGTTTTCAGACTTCTTTTGAAAGAATGGAATTTGTTTCTTAGTACATTTTCAGAAACTTGTAGAATCCATGGAAAAGTTGCATTGAATGTGTTATTGTGGCCCAGTTGTCAGAGTGCATGCATTTACTGAATGCAGGCACAGGGGAGAGTGGGTGCATCGCAAACTGCAAACCAAATCAAGAGGCAGACTATGTAGTCAGGGTCAGGCTAGGGTTGATCAACATACAAACTGATTGTCAGAAAGCAGGCAAGAAGTCGAGGTCAGGAATAAACAAAGTTGGAAGCACGTAAAGTGAAAGGCTCGGTATGATTAGGCATGGGGACACAGAACGATACCTCACACTGAAGGAGTGTGAATGCAGGGCTTATGTAGAGCGATGATTAGGTGGATAATGAGGCACAAGTATTTCTAATATTCATGAGAGAATGGGCACAGTGGCATTTGAGAGATGTAGTCTGGAGAGGCCATGTTTGGATGCCATGCCAAACTATGACTTTCAGCGTTGTTACTGACAGAACCCCCACCCTGAGGCGCTCACTCTGGGAGTTGGTTCCTTTTTGGGGTGCATTCTACCCCTGGGTGCTGGCTTGTCTAGATGTTTAGCATGGAATTCCTGGGTGAGTAGGGGGTCTGGTATGTCCTTGGCATTGACCCAGCTGTGCTCTTCTGGACCATAACCCTCCCAGTTCACGAGATATTCCAAGTGACCCTGCCTGCGGTGGGAGTTAAGGATTTTGTGAGCTTGATATATAGGGTCCCCTTCCATTTCTAGATGTGAGGACAGTTCACTGGTCAGTGCACTATTTGCTAGGGGTCCTTTAATCACCGGCTTCAGGCAGGACACATGAAATGTGGAGGACTTTCAGGAATGAGGTAGGAGTTCAAGTTTGTAGGTGACTTTGTTGATTCTACAGAGGATTTTGAATGGACCTGTGTATCTGGCATGGAGCTTGCAACATATTCTGGGGTTTCATAGAGACCCAGACTCAGTCACTGGGAGAGTAGATGGGTGTTTCTACTATGTGTCTGTCTGTGTACTGTTTGTACTTGAGGGCTACTTGTTCTAGTTGTTGGTGTACCCTTTCTCACACTTGTTCACTCCTCTTGTACCATGACTCTATTGCTGGGATCTGAGAGGGTGTGTCATCCCTGGAAAACAGAGTTGGTTGGTATCTGAGGATACATTGGAAGGGGTTTAGTTGAGTAGCTGAGTGTTTGAGGGAATTCTATGCATATTCAGCCCAGGGAAGGTATCATGCCCAATCCTTGGGATTTTCCATTCAGAACACTCTGAGGAAACACCTGATCTCTTGGTTGGCATGCTCAACTTGACCATTTGATTGAGGGTGGGACCCTGATGTTAGGCTGACTGGTACCCCCAACATGTCCATGAACTTGGCCCAGACTCTGTAGATGAACTGTGGACCCTGGTCACTGACAGTGTCCTCTGGAAGACCATAGTAGTGGAAAATGTGTGTGAACAGAAGCTTTACTGTCTTGAAAGCTGTAGGTAGGCCTGGCAGGGGAATGAACTGTGGACCCTGGTCACTGACTATGTCCTATGGAAGACCATAGTAGTGGAAAATGTGTGTGAACAGAAGCTCTACTATATCAAAAACTGTAGGCAGGCTTGGCAGGGGAATGAGTTTAAGCACTTTAGAGAATCTGTCAATGATCACTAGGATGACAGTGTTACCTTGCGATTTGGGTAGATCCATTATGAAGTCGATGACCAAATGGGTCTGGGGTCACTGTGGTGTGCATAGTGGACAAAGTTTGCCAGCTGAGAGGGGCTGAGGCACCTTAGCTTGAGTGCAAATGGAGCAGGAGGACACAAAGTCATTGATTTTGGAGACCATGTTCTCCCACCAGTACTTGTTCTTAAGGAGCTAGTAAATACATTGACTACTGGGGTGTCCTGTGGCCAGGGAAGCATGTGCCCAAGTGTTTACCTTGCAGTTGGCCTGGAACATGCATGAGACCAGGAGGACAGGCTGCAGGAGGGTTACGGGACTGAGTTTAGGTTATCTCCTTGTCCACTTCCCATGTGATAGTCTGGATGAAACATTCTTTTGGCAGGATAGGAGTTGGTTCTGGACTAAGATAGGAGGTAGTGTGGATATGAGAAAGGGCATCAGCCTTCGAGTTCTTGGAGCCGGGACTGTACAAGATGGTGAACTGGAAATGGGTAAAGGATGGCACCCACCTCACTTGATGAGGATTAAGTCTCCTAGTAGGTTTCAGGTATTTTTGGTTCTTATGATCTGTTAGTATGGTGAATGGATGTGTAGCCCCCTCCAACCATTGCCTCCATTCTTCCAGTGCCAGCTTCATGGCGATGAGTTCTCAGTTGGCAATGTCATAACTTTGTTCGGCAGAGGTCAGTTTCTTTGAGAAGAAGGCTACAGGGTGGAGTTTGGGCTTTTCCCCTGAGCACTGAGACAGTACTGCCCCTATTCCTGTTTCAGATGTGTCAACTTCTACAATGAAAGGGATGCTTGAGTCCAGATGTTGGAGAATGGGGCTGAAGTGAAGGCAGCTTTGAGATGGTTAAAGGCTTCCTCAACAGCCTGGTTCCACTGTAGGCACTTCGATCCTTTCTTTAGTAGAGCTGTGAGAGTTGGTGCTATGGTGCTGAAATTCCTGATGAAATGATGATAGAAATTGGCGAAGCCTAGGAAACATTGTAATTCTTTGACTGCTGTGGGAGTGGGCCAGGAGGTAACTGCAGAAACCTTGTTCTCATCCATACTGACTCCCTCTGCACTAATCATGTAACCAAGAAAGGAAATCTGATTGGTGTGGAATTCACACTTTTTGGGTTTGACGTATAAGTGGTTGTCAAGGAGCAGTTTTAGCACTGTTTGGACATGGTCATGGTGAATGGTTTGGTTAGGGGAGTAAATCAGAATATCATCTATATATATGTGATGATGTATCAACCCAGCATGTCCCTCAGGACATCATTAATTAGGCACTGGAAGACATTTGGAGCGCAAGAGAGGCCATAAGGCATTGCACAGTACTCAAAGTGACCTGCCGTTCTGCGAAATGCAGTCTTCCATTCATTGCCTTCACAGATCCTTACCAGGTTGTAGGCACTGGTCTAGCTTTGTGAATACCCGTGCAGACCTGAGTTGTTCTAGGGCAAAGGGTACTAAAGGGAGTGGATAAGGGTACTTAACCATGATCTGATTTAAGCCCCTGTAATCTATGCAAGGGCTGAGCCCCCCCCCCCTCCCTTCTCTACAAAGAAGAAGCTTGCTGAAGCTGGGGAAGTGGAAGGATGAATGTAGCCTTGTTGGAGAGCTTCTTGAATATATTCCTTCATTGCTGCTTGTTCTACAATGGACAGAGGGTAAATGTGATTGCGTGGAGGCGAGGTGCCTGAGAGGAGCTCAACTGCACAATCAGAGGGTCTGTGAGAACAGAGGCCACTGGCTTTACCTTTGCTGAACACCTCTATAAGGTCATGGTAGCAGGCAGGGACTTGTTTGATGCCACCAAGTGCAGGACTCTCTACAGATGTTGATGCCAGGGAAATGTGTGGGAACCGAAGACACTGCTGAAAACAAGATGGTGACCATTATAGAATGTCTTAGTTTGAAACAGGGAAATCCCAAAACTAGGGCATGATTAGCCGTATGAGTGGCAAACAGGGCAATACTCTCTACATGAAGGGCACAGACCTGAATGTTCAGAGGTAGAGTGTGAGTGGTGATCAGCCCCTCCACAGTGGGGCCATCATTGATGGCCTGATGTCTCACAGGTTGGTGGAGCTCCTCTGTGGGCAGATGGATTTTCTGGACAATCTCAAGACTGCTGAAATTGCTTTCTGCCCGAGTCTATGAGTGCAGAAAGAACATGGGCCAAGTCTCAAAGTTTCAGCAACACTTGTATCTTAAATGAATGAGAGGGAGTGGGTTCATGACTCATCAGGCTGGAGAAGCTGGCTTCATCCTGATGGGAACCCTTCCATCTGGGCTTGGGCAGCCTGATTGGGTATGCTGCAAGCAGGTGACCTTGCTCCCCACAGTAAAAACACAAACCTTCTCTGCATCTTTTGTCCCTCTCCAAATATGGAGTGTGGGACCGTGAAGGTTGAGCAATGGCTGGAAGGTGTCGAATAAAGAGTTGGTTCCAGAGCAGATGATCCAATTTTATGGCCATGTTGATGAGAGAGTCGAGGGTGAGCTGCTCATCTCGACATGCTAGCTCAGTGAGTACTTCAGGACTTAATCCCTGCCGGAAGGCTGCTTTTAATGCTGGCTTGTTTCATTCGCTTCCTGCTTCTAGCGTGCAAAATTCCAGTGCATACTCTGCTTTCTCCCTGTCAGATAATTAACAACTTTTCCCCAACTTCAACACCCTCAGGCTGATGATCAAACACACATTTAAACATCTCAACAAAATGATCATAGGAGGAAGTATACTCACCACCATGTTCCCAAATGGCCCTCATCCATTTCATGGCCTTGCCGGTGAGGATGCTGATGAATTGCGCCACCTTCTGTTCCTCAGTGATATTGGTGAGGGTTAAGAAATACAAAGAGCACTGAAAAAGGAAGCCCTTGCACTCAGAAACTTCCCTGGAATATTTCTCTGGTCATGGTACCATTACGGCTGCATTCATGGAAGACACAGGGCTTCTCGGGAGGGCCTGAGAGACAACAGCTGTTAGTTGAGACATTCTGGTATTCAACTCACTCAACATCTGTTGATGTTCTTCTAACAGACATCCCTGCATATTGAGAACAGTTTGTTTCACCTCCTCTGCTGCATCCATTGAGGTGGTGAAGTATGCAGGCACTTACTGAATGCAGGCACAGGGGAGAGTGGGTGCATCACAAACTGCAAACCAAATCCAAATTGAGAGGCAGAGTATGTCGTCAGGCTCAGGCTAGGGTCAGTCAATGTACAAACTGAATGTTAGAAAGTGGGCGATAAGTCGAGGTCAGGAATAAATGTAAACAAAGTCAGAAACATGATAAGTCAGGCAGTAATGTGAAAGGCTCGGTATGATCAGGCATGGGGACACAGAACTGAAGTCCTTCACACACTGAAGGAGTGTGAATGAAGGGCTTATGTAGAGTGGTGATTATGAGTATAATGAAGCACAGGCGTTTCTAATATTCAGGAGAGGCTGGGTACAGTGGCATTTGGGAGATGTAGTTCGGAGTGGCTATGTTTGGATGCTGCGCCGAACTATGACTTTCAGCATTGTTACTGACACCTGGCACTTACTATGGCACTTTATTTCTTATTTCCTTTCATCTGTAATCTATCTATAGCTTATCGATTTACATTACATTGTTTAGCAGATGCCTTTATTCAGAATGACTTACAATGCATTGTAATCTCCATCAACAACATACAGTATCTCCATGCTAGTTTAATAGAATACCATCAAGATAAAACCCTGTTAGAAAGAAGTATATCAAAAAAGCATACAAATCAAGGAATCTTTTTATTTTAAAAGTTACATTGCTGCTTATTTAAGTATTTGCTAAAGAGGTAGGCCTTTGGTCTTTCTTTGAAATCATCCAGAAGTTTATTCTATCACCTGGGTGTCACTACAAAGAAGAATCCTCACAAATGACCTCACAAATGCGCTTCTGGAAGAATGGTCAAAAATTCCCATAAACACACTCCTAAACCTTGTGTACAGCCTTCACAGAAGAGTTGAAGCTGTTCTAGCTGCAAAGGGTGGACCGACGTCATATTGAAACCTATGAATTAGGAATGGGATGCCACTTAAGCTCATATGAGAGTCAAGGCAGGTGAGCGAATACTTTTGGCAATATGGTATATGAGCGTTAAGCACAAAACAGATGGTACAGTGGTAAGGTTGCAGCCTTATAGTGCCAAAGTCAGGGGTTCAAGACTGTGTAGACCATGATTATTTTTTCCCTAACTCTCCCCTTTGGGATGACTTAAGTAAAATCCATCTATCCATCCATCCATCTACAAGGTATGCTGATGGATGGATGCCTTGCTCAAGGGCACTTCATCCATGATACATCCATGGCAGCATGATGGTGTAGTGGTTAACACTGTCACCTCACAGCAAGAAGGTTCTGGGTTTGAGCCCAGCGGCCGACCGGGGCCTTTCAGTGTGAAGTTTCATGTTCTCCCCATGTCTGCATGGGTTTCCTCTGGGTGCTCCAGTTTCCCCCCACAGTTCAAAGACATGCAGTTAGGGGGCAACTATGGCCTGAGGTTGGGCTGAAGTGCTCTTGAGCAAGGCACTTAACCCCCAGCTGTTCCCTGGGCACTGTTGCATAATTGCCCACTGTTTTGGGTATGTGTGTGTGCTCATTGCTCACTTGTGTGTTCACTGCTTCAGATAGGTTAAATGCAGAGGAGAAATTTCACTGTGCTTAAGTCTGTGCTTGAGTGTACATGTGATAAATAAAGGCTTGTTCTTCTATACAGAGGGAGGAGAAAGTGCTCCCCTCACATTTTTCCTGCCAGTCGAACCAGTGACCCTTTGGGCCCAAGGCTGTTTCTCTAATCTTCAGGCCATGGCTGTCTTCAGTGACTGCCTATTTAGAGTAGGCAGTTCACCTAATCTGCTTGTCTTTGGACTTTGGGAGGACACCCGTGCAGGCATGGAAAGTACATACAGTACAAGCTCCACACAGAAAGGCCCCAGTTGGCCACAAGGTTGAAACCAGAACCTTCTTGCTGTGAGACAACAGTACTAAGCACTGCAGCACCACTTAACATGCATTTTGAAAATCTTTTTTAGCAAGGCTGAAGGAATCTATTATTAGTTTTCAAATAATTTCTACTTCTAAAATAGGTGTAAGTGTAAAGTTTGAGATTGTCTTGCTGAAATACATTGATACTTTGGATTGACATTGGTACTTGTACCAACTGTTTCTCCAACATTCTTTTGTTGCTAATGCCACCTTCTCTTTCTCCTCTCTCTCTCCCATCATCCTTTTCTTTCTTTCTTTCTTTCCAGCACTGTGAGTTTCATTCAGTAAATGTGACTCAGGTTAAATATACTAGCATATCTGTCATTTTTAAGAAATATTTTCAAGGAGGTGCCCGAGAGCAGCTAATGGAGTAGGAGGCATATTTAGTAGCTCCCGTGGACTTTGTTTAAAATCCTTTTTAGTCGGCCATAACTCCTGACTCTTTTTGATGCTACGGTGTGTTTTTCTACAAGTTTACAAATTTCAGCACTTTTGTCCAAGTTAATAATGCAGAAAGAGTCCACCAAACTTCATAAAACTTCTCAGCAGATGCGGCCTGCTGCGCACAGCAAGACCTCGTGCTCAGGTACCTCGGCTTCACCCGGTGACCCCACCCCTTCCGATATGGAGGCACTGAAGCTAGAGGTACTAGCATCGTTGAGGCTGGACATTGCGGCCATTTTTAAGGCTGAACTCCGTGAAGCGTTGGTTGACAACCTGACCGCAATAAGAGCTGATCTTCAATCAGTGAAAACGCAACTCGAGAATGACAAGGCTGCTACGAAGGCCAATATAACCACGCTCAAAAGGTACTGTGGAGGATATCGAGGTCTCTCTTTACGGCTGCACGGATGATGTTGTTCAGATTAACACCAAACTCGAGAATTTAGCGGCTCAGGTTTCCAAACTGGAAAGTAAATGTGAAGACCTTGAATTTAGGTATCGTAGGAATAATATATGGAACTTGGGCATCGCTGAAGAGATGGTTGTTAACACCACTGCAGTTGCCGCGCTGCTTAAGGAGACATTTAAGATGGAAAAAGAACCTCTACTTGACCGTGCGCACCGAACCACCCAGCCCAAGCCGCGACCAGGAGAGAGGCCGCATCCCATCATCGCCAGGTTCCATTACTACAGCGATTGTGCAGATGTCCTGCAGCGCACCAGAGAGGCTCAACAGATTTCTGTTGGTGACACAAGGATCTCCGTGTTCCCTGACCATACTGCTAAGGTGGCCAAGGCCCGTGTAGCGTTCATTGAAGTCCGAAAGCTACTGCACGGTATGGAAGGGGTCCGTTATGGGTTGTTCTTTCCAGCTCGACTTCGGATCAGCCATAATGGTGTGGTTAAGGACTTTGTTTCAGCAGAGGATGCTATGACCTACGCCAAGAAGCTGAACACTGCTTGACAGTTTTACTCTACACAGTCTAGTACAGTCAAGCTGGGCCACAGGCCTTCAGGCCGTTTGTTTACCTGTGAATAGTATTGGCCTGGCGTTATTTGTTTGTGTATGTGTGTTAATAGGTTTTCTCCTTTGTACAGTATTTATAAATACTTTGGTTACTTAATATTGTGCACTGATAATATACCTCTAACCTTAAAATGTCAGGCCTTACTAAGCTGTAATGTTCTGGATGTTTCTACTGCGTATCATATGCTACCTCATATGATATACTGGTATGTTGTCTTATTGAAATATGGTATACTAGTAATATACTAGTATTTGGTCAGTGTTGGGCACTGTTATTTTTATTTGGCTTTTCATTTTTATTATTAGTCTGCGGGAGGCCGTTTGTTGAGGTTTAGCTCAGGTTTTCTCCAAGTTGTTGTCATGGTTCTGTGGCAACAATGGTCTTTTTGCCTTTTTCACTGTGTTCTCCCTTTTGGAGACACAATTTTTCATTGTTGTGTGTTCGTGTATATGTGTCAGGTGTGTGTGTGTGTGTGTGTGTGTGTGTGTGGTGGTGGTGGGGGGGGAGTTTAGTCTACTCTGGTTCTTTTAAATCATTTCTGGGGATCCCTTATTTCTTTACACACAAATGTGTTCAGCTAGCTTTAACTCCAGCACTTCTGGCATGGGGAAGCCGATTTGTTTTCTTACTTGGAACGTACATGGTTTGGGCAGTTCTATTAAAAGGTCTATGGTCTTTAGTCACCTTAAACGACTTAATTCAGATATAATTTTTTTTGCAGGAGACCCATCTTGGACGTAAAGATCATTACAGGCTCCAGTCTCCCTGGATAGGGCCTACTTCAGTGTAGTTCTTGTTCATTTGCTTTTCATTTATAATTAGTATTTTTTTTTGTTAAGTGTTTCCCCTCATCCAGCACAATGAAATTTGATCACTGTTTCTGATAAAATATGATGTGGGCCTCTGAGTAAGTCGTCATTTAGGGCCCCTTAATGTTCAGAAATGACCCTGTACATAATTCAAGCAAAAGTGGAGCTACAACATTTTTAGATTTCTGTGAAAAACATGTCTATATATCTCCACAAATGGTTCCTGTAAATTGCAAATGTTTGTAGAACTGCAAGGTGTGATTAGATTTTTTTACTCACCTGACTGTTCATGAATATATAAATCATTGGGTTGAAGACAGTACTGCACTTAGTCAGGTGCACAGGTATTGTGGCAATCACTGGGTTGATGTATGTAGATGTTGGAATCAATTATCACAGTTAGGGCAAAGGCTGCATATGGCAACCATGTAAGCAAAAATGCCATGACCACCACCATACAGGCCACATGAACCTCAGCCTCGGCTGTGCTTCCATTTTCTGCTACTTGCAGCTTAGCCACCTATGATCGAACAAGAAAAATAACGACTCTAATTTTCTTTTCTCCTTTGCTCCGTTTAACAAATCCATTAAGATCCAAAATCCTTCTTCGTTTGTGTTTAATAATCTTATCTTTCAGCATTTACCAGTAAACACTTTCAGCTAATGATTGGCTGTCGTCGAAAAATCTGTTGCAAACCAAATTGTATTATAATGAAATTAGATGACACTATCATTAGAAGCTGGAGGTGGTGTTTCTGAATATAGCTTTTCACCAATTTATTTTATTAAATGAAAAAATGGAGCTTTTATTTAGCCACTTAAACATAAGAAACTCATTCATGCAACATAAACAAGTCTTATATTTCTTTGGCTGTTAAGGAGTCTTAAGTTGAAAATTATACGTACCTGTCGTAAGGTATAAAGGAGACGCATGCAAGAGATGATAATGGTGGCAAAAGGCAGAGCAAAACAGAGCATGAGGCAACACAGGATGTAGGAGACATTGACTGAGTCTCTGCTATACCAGTTCGGGGCACAGGAGGTCATCACATCCTCCATTTGGTAACTTCCCCATCCAAACAGTGGTGGCATGTTCCAAATGAAGGACCAGATCCAGGAAAAGACCACACCTGCCAGGGCATGTTTGGTTTGGAACTTCACTGCGCCCAGTGGTCTGCATACCACCATGTAGCAGTCAACAGTGATAACTGTGACTGAGCACAAACCAGCAATGCCTGGCATAGATAAAAAAAATCGTGATTATTTTCATTGTCCAGTTCAAGTGAATTCATTTAAATTATCTTAAGAGCGTTAGTGTTCAATTCATCACACATTATTGGTATTATGCATGCAAGACCAATAGCGAACTTTTGTTTAAGATGTCACTAGAACAGCAGGGTTAACTGTAATTTATGGAAAACCATTGTGGTATGATGGGGGAAAAATCCAATTTTCTTACATTGGCCAAATTTTATACAGACTTAATGTAATCCTTGGCTTTGGATGTTTGCACTCAAAAACATTAGCACAGAATCTTAACTATAGAATTCGGGGAGGGGGGGGGGAGCTTTGGAGAAGGTACTTACCAAAGAAAGCAGCAGCAAAGCCTTCCAAAACACAACCCAACCTGCCAAGACTGAAATAGCCCATGTAATTGGTGACTGCTGTGAGTAGCGCCCCAAACACAGCACAACCAAGATCAGCCACTGCTAGATTAACCAGAGCATAGTTTAGTGGCTGATACAGTTGTTTATGCCTTACTGTCACAATAATCACTGCCATATTCAAGATGGTGCCAAAAGTAGAGGACAAGGTCATAATGATTGTCAAGGTGGTATAGCCTATTCTTGGCATGTGATTATTTACTTAGCCTTGATGCATTGTGGCAGCCTCTGAAATGTTGGATTGATGAATGAATGTAATTTTTACTTTATGATAAAGAGCAAAGAAGCTCAAGAAAGATCTGGTAGTTCAAGGTATTTCAAGCCAATGCCAGTAATAAGCTTACTCTGACGAGGTCATATGGGATCCATCCTTGGTTTTTATAGAGAACTGTTCTATTAAAAAATGGCTTTTAAGCCTACAAGACCAAAGCAGAAAAGAAAACTTAAATCCAGATTATTCATGGATTTATTTAGCTAGCTTATTCTTTGTAAGATCTATGACTGCACTCTTGATTGCTCCATCATTATCTGTGGAAAAAAATAGAAGGAACATTAATTACAAAGAAAAAAGTTGGGGTTTTAGGAGACATACATAAGTCTTTTGCATTCTATCTACACAACAAAAAAGAGTAATAAGGATAAGGTATTGTTTATACATTTAATTTGTGCTAGGAAACATTATTTAGTCATCATACATCATGTAAATAATGTTGAAATCCCATACTTCACCCATACTTGTGATTAAGATCATTGGTCTTTAGACATTTCTGAGTAATATATACCTTTTCTAGGAATATGCCTGACTGGAGAAGGTTACATATGAACTATGTCAAAGACGAGGGGATGAAAGGGAGCAAAGACAGAATGACAGCTGGGATTTGAGTTTCTTTTAAAGTATTAAGGCCACCAGCTACCAATAGATTTGTATGATACTACTTTATGTTTAATAGAACAATAGAGATTAAAATTTACTTTGCACCATGCAAAAATGTACACTAGTCTTTTTTGGCTTGTTCACACCCAATTATACACATTCACTGATGTTCACAAAAAGCCAACACATGGTGCATCCATAAATGCAATTTGATGCAAATAGCTTTTGCACAGTCACATTAGTTATACAAGTTACATAAATTATTAACAAAAAGACATTGTACTATGGCTCTGGTTCTCACACTGTGGGTTACTGGTAAAGCTTATTTATGAAACACATTTTAAATACATAAAAATGTAAAAGCAGGTAAACTGAAATGACAATGCATGTATATTGAATGGATGCACCATGTAAACACCCCCCATGTGAAACGTGAAATGCTTGTGTATTAAGGAAGCAAGCCAGGGGCAAAGTTGTCCTTGAAGAACCTGGATAAATTGCATCGTGATGCCCAGGTAGCAGCAGCACAGACTTCCTTAATTTGGCATCTCAACATAATGCCATTGAATTGGAGACATTCCCTGTAGAGTGACATGTCACAATAAGTGCTGGGCATTATATATTCATGCCTGCTTTTAATGCAGTGCCGCCTCAGGGCCTGAAGATCATAGACATCCAATATTGATTTTCGGCCTTGTCCCTTGCGCCCAGAGATTTCTCCAGATTCTCCAAATCTTTTGGTTATATTATGTACTGAACATGAGATATTCAAATTCTTCACAATTTTACATTGAGGAACATTATTCTGAAATTGTTCCACAATTTGTAGACAGTTTTTTTTTTTTTGCAGATTGGTGAACCTCCACCCATCTTTACTTCTGAGAAACTCTGCTTCCAAGATGCTTTTTTTTTTATATATACCCAATCATGCGACTGATCTGTTGCTAATTAACCTAATTAGTTACAAAATGTTCCTCCAACTGTTTTTAGTACCACTTTTCCAGCCTTTTGTTGTCCCGTCCCAACTTCTGAGATGTGTTGCTGTCATCAAATTCAAAATGAGCTAATATTTTTCATGAAATAGTAAAATGTCTCAGTTTAAACATGTAACATGTCTGTTCGATTGTGAAAAAAATATGGATTTATGAGATTTGCAAATCATTGCATTCTGTTTTTATTTACATTTTACACAGCATCTCACCTTTTTTGGAATTGGGGTTGTACATACTGTAGATCAGGACTTGCCAATGTCTAGTAGTCCATGAAGTAAAAAGAAAGCACCTGGGTAAGTGGTCTATGCACTAATCCAGGCTATAAGGTATACACAATTAATAGAACAACTTCTAGTTAAGAGCATATACAGTAAGGCTTCAGTGCTAAGGTAGCTCCTGAATTCAGTGTTTCCTGGACTTCTAGGCTACAGTCCTCGGTTGGCAGTAGTACTGGATGATGTCTACTGGATTGGGATATGAAATCTACAGCTAAACATCACAATGGTCGATGACAATGGTGGTGGTGGGTAAGATCTGTGATGGTATAGGATGCATTAGTGCACATAGCATTGGTAGCTTATAAATCTGAGAAGGCACCATTAATGCTGTATGATATACAACTTTTGGAGCAACATGCTGCCATCCAGATGACATCTTTTTCAGGGACAGTCTTGTTTATTTCAGCAACACAATGCCAAACCACCGGCATGGTGGTTAGCGCTGTTGCCTCACAGCAAGAAAGTCCTGGGTTCAAGTCCCGTGGCCGACGAGGGCCTTTCTGTGCGGAGTTTGCATGTTCTCCCCGTGTCCGCGTGGGTTTCCTCTGGGTGCTCCGGTTTCCCCC
>JAPEKO010000021.1:35689235-35700943 GCA_027576075.1 Cathorops hypophthalmus
CGCCAGGTCATCACAGGGCTGACACATAGACACAGACAACCATTCACACCTACGCTCAATTTAGAGTCACCAGTTAATCTAACCTGCATGTCTTTGGACTGTGGGGGAAGCCGGAGGAAACCCACACAGACACGGGAAGAACATGCAAACTCCGCACAGAAAGGCCCTCGCCGGCCACGGGTCTCGAACCCGGACCTTCTTGCTGTGAAGCGACAGCGCTAACCACTACACCACCATGCCGCTCTTTCTTTCTTTCTGGTTTAATTTTTTCCATACAAATTTAACTGGATAAGATGAAACCACGTAAGTTTTCCTCCATTTGTTGAAGCAAACAGTAAATGGGAACCGATCCTAACAACAGGTATAATGTTGTGAGTGAGGGACTGAAGAAATGTCGGACCGCATGCACCACAGGTTTGGTCCGAGGAATCATTCATTTGGCCGGTCGTTTGGATTTGTTGTGTTACAGTCATAAATAATTTGCATAGAATTGAGAATCTCGATTGAAATATTTTTGGCACGGTCGCTGAAATAAATGACGGCTCTGTACTGATTAAAACAACAACAACAACCACATCACTTTGTCGCTTGCTAGTGTGAACATAGAATGAGGATTAAGATGTTCGTTCATTCATTCATTCAGTGAGCAGAAGCTTTGTCTCAATCAGGCTGAATACAATCCAAGAACAGACATTTTCATACGTTTACCATTTTATCACAAGGTTGTATTTTGAAAGATGACTACCTTCTTCTGTATTTGTTCTCACTGGGCAGCATTTGAACCAAAAACTAACAGCACTTTCATGACTCTCTGTAACAATCCTCTTCAAACTTGAATGCATTCACTACGTACTACGTTTTACCCCAGGAGCACAAACACGCCCCAAAAACTAGGCACCCTCCTTCTCGGTTAAGCTGAGTCACCACTGCCGAAGGAGTTACTTTTACCACAAACACCTTCATTAATCTTCAAAGCCTTTAGCTGCGAGATCTTGCTGTTGATCCAACATTTCATTTTTTACAGTGCAGGGCCAGTTCCCATAGTTACCGAACCCGGTCTATGAACCATAAGAGCTCTTTCGATATCTGTCCAAAAAAAAAAAAAAGGAATAAAAACTGAAGCTGTGAACTGAAAACGTGTTCGATCTGCGCCACATGCAAAACTGTGCCTCAGAATGACTCGAGACGTTCAACGAAACTTTTTTTTTTTTTAAATGTTAGTTTTGATTCCCCGCCCCCCTGATAATTCACTTGGATATCATGCAATAGAGACGTGCAAAAAAGATAAACACCTAACTCCACGAAACACACTTTCATAAATGGGACATGTTATGGGTGCTTAATAACGCGTTTACGACATGATTATAACATGTTTATGCCTACTCCATGCCGACCTACAGAGAGAATATGAAGGAAGAGCTGCGTGGAAGCCACAAGTCAAACGAACGCACAGGATGCTTTCTCGACCGAGTGTATAAAAACCATGTTTATGCATAAAAGAACTATCGTTATTATTCTCTATGCAGCTATGGAGTTAAAAACAACACTGACATTGCTCTTTGTTCATGTTTTTTTTTTTCTTCTGAAGTTTTGCTCTTTTGATTATCTTTTCAATCAAACTAAAAGGTATCGATTGATTGGCACTTGATCGATGCGTCTAAATAGTTAGCGATATCTAAAATGCTTGATCGCACGTCTACGTGTTAAGAAGCTGCGTGGGTCACAGGTTTTATTTCACGGCTATGTTATTTGTATCGACACACCTCGTTTGTGCTCCTGCCAAAAACGAGCGTAACTCTAATAAACGGATCAGACATCTTTTTCAACTAAAATATTTCTCGTATATTTATCAAATAGCAGCATTTTTTCGATTTTTTTTTCTTTACTTTCTTTACAGTATTACAAAAAAGTACATGTAAACCTATTCATTCAAAAGTGTATTAAATCCAAAGGTTCATACAACAGACATAACAAAAACACAAAAACTGGACGACATGCTACAATATTGCTTCCAATATTTCTTTACATTTTTATTTATGTAGATCAAAAAAAAAAAAAAAAATCGTCAGGGACGTCGATATGGACACCAGCACTCCGATTAGAGCGAATTCTAATGCACAAACAAATGGCAAAGCTAATCTTAATCTGGCTCGATTGGCACTGTCGTCATACACACGAGTATAACGGAGTTCACAGACTGAAACCCACGGCGCAAGACAACTGCATTTAGACTACAAACTAGAGAACGACACTAAAAGTTCCACGAAGACCATGGGACAGGACGGATTCCACAGTTTCATTTTAAAAAAGGGGGAAAAGGGAGAGGAAAAGAATGGCCTCAGACCGTTCTCCGAGAGAGAGAGGATAGAGAGCACAGGATACGAACGACGGTCATCGTTCGAGCTTGAGGTGGGTATCATCCCCTTTTCCCAGAGTTCCTTGCTCTGGATCTTTCAGGCATCCAGCCCTCCTTTTAAGCACCAATTCCCCGTGTTTCAGGGTGTTGGAGCACGTCTATGTACACTCTCATAACGGTTAGGGCAAACTGATCTTAGGTTGGGTGTGAAAATGGATTCGAGTCGAGGTACAGAACTGTTTCCAGGTCAGAGTTCACAGAGAGAAGACGAACTTGTGGAGCAGTGGCGCTGTCTAATGAAATGGTGTAGTCATGCACTGCCCCATAGAGGAAAGAGGAGAGGGGGCAGGAATGCCTGCACATACTTCAAGCCAAGGAATGTACTCGAACACACTCATCAACTGCCACCATCAACCAGAGAGGAGAGGAAGAGTGTACGAAGCTAGGGTGCTAAAGTGATCCCCTGCAGATCTCATCCATTCTGACATCATCCTTGCAAAAGGTCCCTTGAGGACCCTGTTCAAGTTGCAATGTTGAGGTAGTTACCAATTGTTCTAAAGTGATTTTTCGATCCGTTTCAATCTGGCACAGGAGTACAACGGCCAAGGGACCTTCGTGTAAGGTACAGAGGTAACCACATGGGTGGTTTAAGCCAATGAAACAGTACCAAGGACATCAAGGCAAAACACTAGCTTCATTAAAGGGTCTGGTACATTTCGATACACATGCCCGAGAAGCAAACTCATTTTATTCTGGAAAAACAAAACAAAATGCACAGAAGTGCCCATCAGATGCCAACACTCTGAAGGTTGTGGCTAGAAAAAGTGTCCAAAATCTATACCGTTTTGCAAGCTTCTCAAGACTGAGAGCGAGATGGACTCAGCTGGGGGATCAACACGGTGACCAAATTAAAAAAAAAGAAACCATAAACAAATAAAATAACAGAGAGAGAGAGAGGACAGGAGGAAAAATAAAGAACACGTTTAAACATTTAAAAAAAGCCTGAAAACAGAAGGAAATCGAGACTAGAGACCGGGCAGATGTGCAGCGTCAGAGCGAAAAGCAGAGAAGGAGAGTCCATGTCTAATGAAGTTGCAATTTCATTTGAAGTCTTTTCATTTACACCTTATTAAATTTCACAACAAAATGCACACAGACGTTACATGCGGTTGTGCTGGGCTTGTGCTTCGGAAATTGCATATTCACTTTCATCTCAAATCTCAAGAAGAAATTATTTAGCCCAAAACAGACAGCGTGTGGTAATCGCTCCTCAGCAGAGACTATCCTTGAGATGGATGAATTTCGTAAAATGGTCTGCTGATAAACTTCCTGCCAAAAGCCGTGCACGTGACAGATTTCTTAAGGCAATCTTTGTCGCAATAATTCGATGCATATAAATGGATCGCCGTGTCTCACGTTCTTGCTCTCTTCCCTCACTCTCACTCTTGGTTTCTGTTCCCCCTGGTTCCAAAGCAGATTACGGTCTGGGAATTGGAGGCAGTTGATGAATGTCTTTACGAGTGTGTATTTAGGTCAGTAGAAGATCGGGCATTGCCACATGGTTATATATAGACGTCCGTGGTTCAAATGGAAATCTGCTAATTAATGGCTGGTGTGAATTCCGAGCCGTTAGACTTGACCCAGAGTATCTCTCGACTGGCGGAACCAATGGGTCCACAGCATCCAGCCCTGCCGTGCTGTGCGTTAGTGGACGCTGCAATGTGTACAGTACATTCCAGAGTTTCGGATGGTGTCGGCTGCTTGATTCACAGTGTGGTTTAAAAGAGATCACCTTCTTAATTATCCGTACAAGTTCTGTACCTCATATCTCCCTTGCTGGATTTAAAAAATGCAGTTAGCAGCAGAGACAATGATGCTAAGTGTATGGCCTTAAAAAAACATGCTATTTATTACTCTGCCATGCTGTTTTCCAAGGAACACAATGGATACAGGGGTGCTGCGCTCAGGCAAAGCACCCAAAAAATAAACCCAGAACTGCACAGGAAAGGCATTGAGCCTGAGCATTAATGCTAGAAGATGTGCAGTTTATCCGCAAGGAGCGCGCTCTGCATGTTTGTGTCTCACTACGACATGGGATTCCTTTACACCAGGTAACTCACACCAGCATCAGAGAGGAAAAACAGCTTACTATTAATATTTTTACAAAGGCTGCGTTGCATCGAATGCGCTCCCTTCCTTCCACTGCCAGACCTCCGGCAGCCTGACATCGAGGCTAGTTTGCGCAGTAGTGAACTAGGTGCCAACTTGAACTCAATCGAGGACTTGGTTGAACTGCATACAAACTGGAAATCTTCATTTCTTTTCCCATTCCGTCCAAACATGAGGTATATCAGCTTGAGCTCTATTCATACAAAAAAAAGAACCCACACGTTTTAAAAATCACCAGTGTTTACTGGAGCAATATAGTGGATATCTGAATCTGGGAAAACCCTTGAGGTGCTTATTTCTTAATGGTAATGTCGGTGTGACGATCTGTCCCAAGTCCTACAATCAGGAGGACAATTCGTTTTGAGATGTTTCAAATGCAGATTCTGAAGTTCTTGCATCAAATATTTCACTTGAAGCCAGTCATCCCAAACAGACTTGGCAACTGAAAAGTGTGTTTTTGTTTTCGATAATAGTCTCACATTTGTCATGATGTTATGACCAAATCACAAAATTGCTTTCGATTAATAATTAGGCGAAAGTAATTTCAACCCCAAAGTGCTAAAATCTAGCAGAGTAAGAAATTTCTTCAATCTCTGGTGTTTTCTCATTAGTGATTTCCTTATAGCACCAAAGAGGGATCAATTGACTGAACTGTGCTCACAGTTTGTGTGGGTGTATGTGTGTGTTTACATTCCTGTCCTCTCAAAGGGACCTTTTAATCTTTGACGGGTTTTTTTTTTTGTCTGCCTGCCTTTCTGCGGCTGAGTCAGGTTCGGCTGCTGATACCAAACAAAGACTCAGTTTGAACTTCCTGACATATATTTCATAAAAAAGCAAGACCAGGAAGTCTTTTTACATTCAGGTCAACCTGATTTGACAGGTTTAAGTAAAATCTAAATCTAAATGTGACTGAGTAATCTGCTGTCCAATTAATGGGAGAAAGCCAGTAACATGGATCTGAAACCGCTAGTGAGGGTACACACAAAAAAAAATCCCGTTCATTTGGAAAATCCTACAAGTCTGCTTCAGGCTTAAAACATATAAATCTGTAAAGGGCCAAACCTTTGATATTGAATTGACCCCAATTCTACGTGGAGGTCTTTGCCATAAATTTGGACTTACTTGTACAGGCTCCACCAGTGACAGAAAAATAAAATGGAACCTATCTGGTCCCCAGCTGTGTGAGAAACAGGGGAGGTGAGGCCTGAGTCTCCGAGTGCCACAGGGTTCAGTTCTGAGCCCCTCATAATCTATACCACTTTGCTTGAGTTTAAAAAATAATTTAAAAAAAGAACAGCAGAATTTCAGTCCCAAATTCTTACACACTTTTGCCCCCAGGTCCATGACTGAACATCTTTCTTTCCTCACATCAGTCACTTTTTTGCTTTGTTTCTTTCTTCTGAAACATGAACATGGAGACTCTTTTTTTTTTTTTCCTTCTGTTCCCTGTATGGACCTCTTTCCTCCATTTTTATCTGTTGTTCGTTCATCTCATTCATTGTCTGCTCTTTTGTTCGTTCCTCTTTCGAATCCCTTTCCTCGCTGCCCTCCCTCCCTCCCCCCATCACTTGAGTTTCCTCTCTAGCCCACTTTCTGAGGGTTTGTGGCGCGGACGCCTTGCTCATACGTGATCCGCTGGCTGATGAGATACTGTGCAGCCTGTGTTGCTGCTGGGGACCCTGTGATGGTCACTTTGCGGTTGCGTGTGCCTGGGATGAACTCGCCCTTCTTGGAGATCTGGATGCGTGCCCCTGTCAGCTCCTGGTACTCCACCAGTGTCTTCCCCCCCTTCCCTAAAATGGCACCCACCAGGTTCTCGGGCACAGCAATCTCCAACACCTCCTTACCACCCTCGGCAAGTTTCTCAGTCCCCAGCAGTGAGCTGGCCACCAGCGGGGAGGAGGTTGGGTTCAGGTAGCCATTGGAAGCTCCCGTGGCAGCTGCCAGAGAACCAAGCGAGAAGCCAGCAAGTCCAGGTGCAGCCGGGTGAGCCGCTCCTCCGGATGCCTCGCTGGCATACGATGCTAAAAGGTTAGCTGCAGCAGCAGCTGCAGGGTTAGCACTAGCAGCAACGGCAGCTAACACCCCAGAGGCGGCTGCTGGGTTCAGGCCGAGCCCCAGAGTGTTGGTGTTGTAGCCATAACTGGCGAGCGTGTTCAGGGCGGAGGTGATGGCCAGCAGGTCATTGCCGGAGAAGCCAGACATCGCAGAAGGGAAACTGGCAAGGCCTGCCTGACCCAGTAGTGTGGATGCAGTGGCAGCAGCGGCAGCAGCAGCACTAGGCAGAACCTCAGCACTGTTGGCATACGGTGAGCCCGTGGGGTTGGAGTTGGCCACAGGTCCTGTGACATTGGAGTAGCTGATGTTGAGACAGCTACTGCTCTGAGGGTCCTCCTGGATCTTCTGTACAATGATCTCTACAGCCTTGCGGTTCTGTTCAGGTTCTCCACTCACTGTCACCACTCTCTCCTGCAGGTTGATGCCCTCGGGCTTCTGTGAGAGCTGCACCCATGCTCCCGATTGCTCCATCACTGACTTCACCGTTGCTCCACCCTTACCAATGATCAGCCCAGCTGTGCTGTTGGGCACGATCAGTTTAGCCTGCACCAGAGAAGGTTAGAAGCCTTAAGGAACAGCACTGAGTTTCTCGACAATAACACAAGTGTTGAAGAATCTTCACTCTGAAAACTGAAGGTAGAAATTTTTATTTCTGTTTATTTATGCTTATCAGTGATTTATTTTTGTGAGAAATTTGTAATAAATTATTGGAGAAAATTTGAATTTAAATCCACAGCTAAACACAAGTAATAGGAAACATTCTGAGAGGACAGGATTAGGGAGCGTCAGATTACCTGCACTAGAAGGCTGGTCCAAGGAATTTACTTCGATGGATTTTTTGCATTGGTCGCAATATAAATTGAATAAAAATAATTCAAATGTCGCTCGTCTCAATGTCGCATGCTTGTTATTTTGTCCCTTGCAGGCATGAAGGCAGGGTTAGATAAGATGTCACTGGCAAGCAACACTACAGATACCGGTCACTCACTCAGACACAGGTGGGAAAGTTTCAGGTGATTGGTTCACCATTGCCTGCTCTAAACCACTCCAGACCCGGGTCCATAAAATCAGACTGCAGTCTGATACACAGGCTCAATGACTGTCACCCATAATTACTATATACAGCTTGCTGTGTGTGTGAGAGAGAGAGAGAGCGAGAGAGAGACTAGAGTTTTGGTCTATAAAGTCTCACTGACCAGTCATTGCTTATCTCAGCTATTTGTTGAGCCTGGGGCTTACCACGCAGCTGCCCCCCTCTCTTTCTCTGGAACACACAGGTAAAAATAACCCAGTACTCTCACTCTTTTCAGGCCCAGTCTGCCTCTTTCCCCCTGGGAAACACCCCCTGCATGTTATCTCTACAACACCCAGGCTTTAATATATCACACTGCCTCACTGCGCTCACCGTCCAGGCTGTTCTTCATGTGATAGAAGCTTATTATGTGATTAATTCTTAATTCTTTGGCCAATCAAGCAGAACGTGTGTATGTATGTGTGTGACTGACCTGCTTGACTCGGTCGGGGTTGACGGTGGTTTGAGGCTGCAGGATGCTGACTGGTTCGCTTTTCTGGCTGCTTTGTGGCATTTCACGCACTTTCTCGGCGATGAAGTTATGAACTCCATTCAGTGCCTCCACCGTACCCTGGATTAAACACACACGCTCTGTCGTACCTACACACACACACAAACACAGGTACAATGCGTAATGTTAAACAGCTGCATTACTTAAATGACTACTGTTCAACTGTTTACCATTTCCACAGCTGCCGCAAACACATACCACACACAGTTGATCCCTCTTTGGCAACTGAAGATGATGACCTGCCTGGAATCCTGTTGCTAAGGATAAAGAACCCTTGACAGCCTCAACACTTGCTAGGATGGCGATGGTCTTGTTTAGTTCCAGAAATCATAGCACATTGCAGAAGTGTGAGTGATAACGCTAGTGGAATAAAAGTTCTTCAAATTGGAAGTGAGAATAGATACACTGTAAATATGTTTAAATGAATAAATAAATAAATAAATAAATAAACGCACAGGCACCCTGCACTCTTAAACTAATGTTCTGGACCACATCTTCACTCAGGCATCAAGACTGGACCACCGCTGACCAAAAATACTCCAGTTCTGGGTGTAAGCTGGAAAATTAGCTCAGCATCCATCTTCGTGTTTCTTCTCAGTCCTTTCTTTTTCGCCACTCCTTCCTCATCTTTGTATCTCACAAACCACTTTAGCCACCATGTCCTTTCCTCCCAAAATGCACCTCTTTCCTCTCGCATTTCAGAAATAGCGATGGCAATAATCTCGTAACAATCTCAGACAGCAGTTGTAGGTGGGCCCTGAAACCATCAATCTGCCCATAAAGCTAACTTCATCTCAGCCTTGGCTTTGTTCCATGCACTTCACTTCCTGGCACTGACAGGGAAATGGATCACTACAGAGATCTCGGCAACACCAGCTGCCTCTGTCATCCTCTGTCTCTACATTCTCTTGGTCTCCATGATGGATTGGCAGGGGGTCTGCTTATAGCCCAGAAGTGGAGCTTCTCACCTCTCATGTCTTTCACATCCTAATATCTCATAAGGTGAAGACCATGAACTAACCTTCATCGTAGTTTCTCCTGGGCCTCTATGGCAATGGTTCTCAAAGCAGGGTCCAAGAAGCATAACCAGAGGGTTCTGGGATTTTTTTTATGTAGATAGTTTTGGAAAATCAAAGCCACATTATGAAAGTTATTGTATTTATTACTGAATTATTATCACTATTAACCTGTTTGACCGGTCACCTGAACTGATTTAACTTAATCCAGACCTCAATAACTATAAAACAAGGAGGTCTATAAATAATGTCACCTTGGAACCTTGGGCCTAAGGCGCTTTTCCAGTGGAAAGTTCAGGAATAGGAAGCTGGACAAGTTCAATAGAGAGACAAAATATTAATGTATACATTTAAATAATGTTCATGAAATAAATTTGGGCTGAGGGTATCCCTGGAACTTATTTTTCAGTTCAAGAGGCAGCCCTGTGATGACCTGGTGACTTGTCCAGGGTGTACCCCGCCTTTCGCCTGTAGTCAGCTGGCATAGGCTCCAGCTTGCCTGCGACCCTGTAGAACAGGATAAAGCAGCTACAGATAATGAGATGAGAGATTATGAAATAAAAAGTAAAGCTATACTAGAGGCATGATGCACTGAGTATGACAGCCTTCAAATCAGTATTATGATTTATATTAAATTAATGGTGTAAAGCCATTCGGAGGTGATTTACATGATGCATTTTCCTAAAATGTAAAAGAAAAAAAGTTTAACATTTAATATTCATAACACATTCATGTTACGAAGTGTGTTTGCCAACAAATGCCTTCCAGGTTCCAAAACACAGCATGAAACACCACCATCCCAAAAGATTTAGCCTCAAGATACAGTAATTATCCAAAACAATCATGATTACAACACAAGTTTAAGCAACTCTCCCACCTGAGCCTCAGGAACCCACTGGTATGCACAGTGAGAGTATTTTATTGGATTTGCGCAAATAAGTGATTAATAACAATATCTTAAAATTTATCTTGTTCTTTCTTTTAGTAATCCTCATGGCCTCACCATTATGTCATTTTTCTCTCATTCCCTTTCTATCACATTTTGATCCTTTTTTTGTGGCCTCATGAAATGTTTCCCTCGGCATGTTCACTATCAATCATTTATTCTCTTTTTTGCTTCTGTGCTCCCACTATCTTACTTTCTAATTTCTCTCTCGGGCGCTGATATCTCTTACCCTGTGTCTTTGTCTCTTTCTTTTTTACCTGTCTTTTCCTAATCCCTTCTTGAATCGTTGTTCTTTTCTGTTGCTTTTCTCTCTCCTCATTCTTCCTTGTCCTGTCTCCTCCTCTCTTCATAACTCTGTTTCTGCCTCTTTTCATTTGTTTCCATCCCTCTCCCATTCCATTTGCCTATGTCTTTCTATCTCTCTCTCTCTCTCTCTCTCTCTCTCTCTCTCTGTCTGGGGCAAGAGTAGATGCAGAGCGTGATGTATGAGCTCATGTCTGAGCTGAATGACCGCAGTGAGGATCTGGAGCGCCAGATGTTGAGCCTGGAGCAGCGAGTGGAGCAACTCACGGCAGGTTTCAGCGCTCTGCCTGCTCATCTCTCAGCCACGCTAAATGCACAGCATGCTGCGCTCATCCGCTTACTGCAGGAGCGAGATGCCCAGCCCCCCAGCCCCAACGTGCCCGTCCTTATCACCCCTAAGCCCAGTGCCAACAACCAGGCCTCAGAAGAGAGTCCCAACACCAGTACATCCAACTGCTGAGAAACAGAGGCTCTGCCAAGCTGGAGAAGAAAAGTGTGGCTCGAGACTGAAAGATGGGGACAAATCAGGTTCAGAGGAGGGGAGTAAGTTTGGGAATAAGGTAACAAGTTGCACACAGATAAGAAGCTGATGTAAGGAAGGTGGAGAGTGTGAGCAAGATAAGAGAATGTAATAAAAACGAGAAGCAAAGTACTTTAATGGAATCTGCACTAATTGGAGGAAAAAGTGTTTCTCCCTCCATCAGGAAATTAATCACTATGGCTTAGGACACATTTTCTACCTGACTGCTAACCACATATTAATAAGCATCCCTTTAACAAGAACTCTAGTCAATGGCAAGACATAAAAACACAGAGACACATGTCAGGCCTGCCCTTACGATCCATTCACAGGACACAGAATTAAGACCCAGCGCAAACACTGTGTCAGAGGTGCACACACACATACATTATATATATATATATATATATATACAGAGGTGGAAAGTAACGAATTACATTACTCGCGTTACTGTAATTGAGTAGCTTTTTTGTGTACTTGTACTTTTTTAACTACTTTTTAAAATGTGTAATTTTACTTTTACTTAAGTACATTTTCTTTCGAGTAATGTACTTCGGTACACTTTACAGCACAAGCGTTACTGAGTAAAAAAAATCTCACTGAAACAGCGGTGGAAAAAAACGTGTTTTGGTAATGAATTATGGGATGTAAAATACTGAACGTTGTGCCCCTGCGCGCCGGCAGCTCTAGAATTCTAGCCTAGAACCTAGTTCTATTATAAAGAGTGTTGGCGCGTACGACCTGTCTCTCACTCAAA
>JAPEKO010000022.1:54381-66428 GCA_027576075.1 Cathorops hypophthalmus
AAAAAATGCAGCCATCTTTGACTTCCAAACCTTGTAACGTAGCCTGAGGTTGACCAATACACATTTTGAATAGTTAAATATGTGTGTTATTATAATCAGTGTTGAAAAGATAAATTAAGTTTAATTTGGGAGTGAGACAACAAGCAAATGGCACCCATTCGGTGGAATGTCCCATAGGCTATAGGTCCCTATAGGCAGTGGCACTATTCAGTATAAACAGCATTTAAGATACTTTTAAAAACACCTACGGAAGGCAAGGAGTCTAAGTTAAACGTGTTTTGCAGCTCATTCCAGAGATGTGGAGCAAAGGATGAAAAGGCAGTTTCCCCAGTTCTGTTCATGATATAGAGGACTGAAGAAGGAGATGGTTGAGGAACGTGTGCTGTTTATGATAGGACAAAGTGTAAGTAGATTGCAAATATAATGGGGGAGTTTGCCCATTAAAGTCTTAGCTATAAAAATTAATATGAATTTTACGTCTCAAATACAATGAAGTCCATTGAACCTTTTCATATAATACAGTGATGTGTTCATGAGGATACAAACCGCAATCAGAATGATAAACAAACAACATCCAGTTTCTTAAGCGGGCTTAAAGATGCATGCATGTATCACCATAATCTATAACTGACAGAAAGGTACTCTGGACCAGCCTTTTTCTTGCTATAAAAGAAAAACAGTTCTTTAAACAAAAATAAAAGCCTAACTTGAGTCTTAACTTTTTTAAAGATTATCTAAATGCACATCAAAAAATAGCTTTTTGTCTAGCCAAATGCCAAGATATTTATAGGAGGTAACCCTCTCGAAGTGAGTGCCATCAAGTGTTAATATTGTGTGCTCAGGACATAATCAAGACCGTATGACTATCATGCATTTATGTAGATGGACAACAGAATAGGGCCTAGGATTGACCCTTGTGGAACACCCGTCTTGACTGAGTAATGTAGAATGACAATTCTCTATAGAAACATACTGTGTTCTCCCTGTTAAATAATTAGAGAACCAACCCAATAGAGGATCTCTAAAACCTATAGCACGCAGTCTTTGTAGTAACAGACCATGGTCAACTGTGTCAAACGCCTTGGATAAGTCAATGAAAAGAGCAGTACAAGAATTTTTGGTGTCTAAGGCAGAAATGATGTCATTTGTAACAGCAGTTATAGTGCTGTGGCCTTGCCTAAAGCCTGATTGTGTAGAACTTAAAATATTATCATCAGCTAAAAAGATTTTTAGTTGTTCATTCACAAGAGATTCAAATACTTTAGCTACAACAGGTAATCTAGAGATAGGATGGTAGTCATCAGGGGGACCATCTCCTTTTAATAATGCAAGAACCTGAGCCGACTTCCAGGAACCGGGAATAGACCCGCTACATAAACGAAGGTTAAAAATTGAGGCAATGGAGCCAGCAAACAGATCTGCTGCTGTCTTAAAGAAGAAAGGTTCCATCTGGTCAGGACCAGCAGACTTTTTAAAGTCCAAGGTTAACAGGGCCTTATGTACCTGAGAGGCGAGAATACTGGAAAAATTGCAATTGTATGCAAAATCACATGCAGTAGAAGGTAATCGCTCCTCAAGATGTACAGGGATACTACTTTGAGTAATTTTCCCTGCACTGATGAAATATTTATTAAAAGCATCTACAATGTTTTATTTCCCTATGGTTTCACTATGATTTGTTTTCATAGATTTTTTTTTGGGGGGGTGAGAGGAATAATCTCTACAGCTGTTGATCTGAGCAGCTTCCAGAATTTTTTAAGGTTATTTAAATTTTGATTTATCATTTCAAGATAGTACCCACTTTTTGCATTCTTTACCATCCTGGTGCATTGGTTTCTCCTATAAACCACCCAGTGCTTGGCATCATTAGTCTTTTTAACCTTAGCCCATGCGCTTTCCCTTTCTCTTATGGAAGAGGCAATATTATTAAACCATGGATTGTTTTTATCACTAATTCTATATCTGCTCAAAAGGTGTGTGCTTATCTATCAAGGACAGGAAGGTGGTTTAAAAAAAAAAAATCTCATACCTGTTCTACAGCCACCATATCATACACAAAGTTCAAATCACTATGAAAAACATCATGGAGGAACGCCTGTTCATTAAAACGTTGATAGTTCCTCTTAAAAATAAATTGTGGTTTAGTTTTAGGAAGCTTACAGCTTCTAATACAGGCAACAGGACAATGATCACTGACGTTACAGAACACACCAACAGCAGTATATTTGTATGGAGCATTTGTGAGAATGATGTCCATCAACGTAGATTTGTCCACATGTTCTGGGTTTAAACGAGTGGGAGAATGAATTAATTGCATCAGATAAAGAGTGTCGCAAATGTCTCTAAGTGCATTTGAAAAGGTGAATAACCAATCCCAGTTTAAATCTCCCAGCAGAATGAGCCCGTTATCAGAAAAATTGTGCAGAAATTCTGAGAGCAACATAGCAGCTTCAGGTGACGCAGATGGTGGGCAGAAACATCCCACTACTGTCGTCTTGGTGCCATTTGGGAGATTTAGTTTTATAGCAGACAGTTCAAAGAACTTTGGTTTACTGATCGAATCGACGCAGAAACAATTCAATGATGTTTTGACATAGATCGCAACACGCCCTCCTCTATTTAAGCGATCAGTCCGGAAAACATTATAGTCATTGATATGTATCATATGATTCATAATTAATGGTTTCAGACACATCTCTGACAAAACTATGTCGTCACACTCAGTCAACTTTGCCCACAGACGAATGGCATCAATGTTGTTTATCAAACTGCACACGTTTCAAAACGAATGAAAGATAATCCGCTGGTCTTTTTGAGATCAACTGGATTTTCAAAATCTATCAGATTAGGGCCTGGGCTGGGGTGGATGTTACCTGATAAAAGTAGCAGGATAATCATCCAGGCATTCTTTGTCGAACGGTCTAGCCAAGTCTTCCATGTACGTCTGCAAGTAGCTGAAGCGAGCTGGGACAAATCTAAGCCCATCTCCGTCCAAGGCTGTCCTTCCTGCGGGTGCAAGGCCTCAAAGCCTAGACAGCCCACTGTAATCCATCAGGATGACGTGAAAGGATCGCTGCCCGAATATGGCATGGTAATAATTCTTGTGAAAATAATCCAAGAGTAGATCGTATCCCAGCCACTATCAGACCCGAAATTATCCACCGGCAGGGCTGCCAATGCAAACGCCAGCACGTAGAGCAACCCAGCATTCCACATTATTGATAAAGCAAGTCTGTTTTGTTATGTTTTTTTGTCCAAAGACTTTCCCGTGCCCATCGTGTCCTGCATTAGGGCTTATATGTAAACAATGTAAAAAATAATAAGGCGCAGCAACAAACTTAGGCTATTTTGACACACAGACAAATACAGAGACAAACACCTACGCTGTGAGAGTATGTAATGACTTTTTATTCTTAATATTTAACATTCTATCATTTGACAACAATATCTTTTGCCCTAAAATAAGAAAAGCATGGTTCTAGGAAAAGAAAAGCAGTTTAAGTGTAAGCACAAGTTATTGCAGTGAGTTTTTTTAATGAATGCATTCTTTGGTTTATTCCATTTGTATTGGAAAGCAGCTGCTGTGATGAGAGACAGGACTCGCGCAGGTGAGACAGCGAACGAGCTGCTGGAGTTTACTGGAAAAGTAAGGATTTATAAAAGGTGTAATTTTACCCTATTATTAACATTATTTTCATCTTTTTCAGTGAAACTGTCAGATATTTGATTTATTTTATAGCATTAATATTTAAAGATCAAATGACCCTCATCTGACACAGGTCCTCAAAACCACTGGGACTCAAATCCAACTTCACCTGTCAAAGCTGAAACCGTCCCGCTTACCCACCCTCATCTCTCAAATCCGCCCGTCCCTTGAACTCATCCCTCCCATCTGTCAAACGCACCCCGTCCCAGGAACCCCAGCCCTTCAACAAAACCCCATCCGTCAAGCCCACCTCATTCTGTTAAACCCAACCCGCCACTCAAACCCAACCCCTCCCCATGAACCTACCGTGTCCATTACACCAAGCCTTAGACCACAAAATCCAACCCCATCATGCGAACACAGCGCCGACCCTCAAGCTCAATCCCATCCAATTAAAACTTCGCCAGTGTTTTGGCCAAGTTCAATTTTACTCCATTTTTTTCCGAGAGCATGCCCCATTTTCATCATTTTATAATTATGTATAGTATAATTTGTGTTATTTCTACTTGTGCTCTTCCCTTTATTGAAACATTTCAAAAGAAACCTAAAATAATAGCTTTATAAAATACATCTGTCTGTAATCTCAGAAACCAAGAGGAAGGAAAGTAAAAACACCGAGTGACCTGAGAAACACCACGGAGTAAAATCCTCCATCAGTAAAAGCAGAATTTAACATTATTTACACAACTTCCAAAAAAGGTAAATATACAACGATCATAAAAACAATGTGGGGGTGTTTCCATGTGTGCGTGCGTGTACACACACACACACACACACACACACACACACACACACCAAATAAACAAGTGTTTGACACACTCTAAATCTGTGTGTGCGTTTCGATGAGCGTGTGTGAGGCCTCAGTTTGTGGTTCTGCGGGAGTCGCTGCAGCCGGAACACGCTGACGAGACTCCGACTTCCTCTTCCTGTTTCTCAAGTAACAGTAACCAAGCAGACCAATCAGAGCCACAATCAACACCGCGATGATGACTCCAGTAGCAACGGAACCTTGAACACACAGATCAAACTTTTTATGTAAACATGTGCGCGCATGCGCACACACACACACACACACACACACACACACACACACATGCGCACACACACACACACGCGCACACACACACACACACACGCGCACACACACACACACACACGCGCACTCTTTACCTGTGGTAGGTTTCGCACTGTTAAACCTCTCATACGGCCCTTGTGCAAGCACATCACTTTCTAAAATAACACAATAAAACAAACATTTTTATATTTGTGTTGTGTAAACACATTAATACAAACAAACAAAAAATACAAAAAAAAACATACACGTAGTATACATGTACATTTTTTAATTAAACAACTCCTCATTAGTCTTTGATCATATGGAGCGTGGCTCAACCCGGGCCCCGCCCTAACACACTGCGATTGTGGCAGCTGGGGGGGGGGCAGTCTGTGAATGGAGGGAAGGTAAGTGGCCGAGTCATTCCACCTCCTGTCAATTAATGTGTGTTACAGGGACGGAGCATCAAAGGAAGGGAAGAGCAGAGAAAAGAGGCTTCATCCCGACCACAATGCACGTGTGCGCGCGCGCGTGTGTGTGTGTGTGTGTGAGTGAGTGAGTGAGTGAGTGAGTGAGAGAGAGAGAGAGAGAGTGAAAGCTGAAAAGCTAAAACAAGTGAAATAAAGTGTGTGTGTGTGTGTGTGTGTGTGACCGTGAACTCTTGCCTTCTGTGCTCCACCCACATTAGGAACTACTACAGTGGTGCCAAAACCTGGGACGCACAGAAGGGAACCGCCCCGTGGAGTCCTCCCCATTCGAAGAGCTCGCCCTCGTTACCACCCACTGATCGCCCTCCGAAAGGAACAAGAGCAACGCTTTGAAGCCTTGATGCTGGCCCAGCAGGAAGATCACCAGGCATTCCAGCATCTGCTCACATCAGCAGTGTCAACCATCACCGCAGCCGGCACCCTTACGAAGATGATTCCACAGGACGATCCAGAAGCGTTCCTGCCCTCTTCAAGCAAGCAGCTGAGGCATGGGGGTGGCCGCTAGAGCAGCACACATGGTGCGCCGCCTCCCACTCCTGACTGGCGAGGCGCAGCTCACAGCGCAGCAGCTTCCTGCTGACAGCCGACTGGTGTATGCTGACCCGAGGAAAGCCATCTTGCAGCGGGTTGGCCACTCCCCCGAACAACATCATCAGCGCTTCCAGACACTGGCGTTGGAGGAGGTCAACCGGCCGTTTGCATTTGGCCAGCAACTCTGTGACACCTGCCGGCGGTTGCTGAGGGTGGAAAACCGCGACACCAACGAGATCATCAATCTGGTGGCACTGGAACAGTTTATCTCTCGACTTCCAGAAGAAACAGCAGAATAGGTCCAGTGTCATTGAGCTGGCAGAGGACCATCTGGAGGCGGCTCCGATAGCAAGCACATGAAGAGTCTCCTCTCGCTTTTCTTCTCTCTCTATCTCCCCCCCCCCATCTCTCGTTCCCCTCCCCACCCCATTCCCCTGCCGTGGAAGCGGCGGCCTGCTCCTCCCCAGCCGGCCCGTCGAACCCGTGGTGTCCTCCCATCTTCCTCTTCTGGCTCTGTGTCGTCTCCTCCTCAGGGTGAGTGATACCCATAACACCAGTGCAGAGGGAAAGCCTGGGCCAGTGTGCTGGCGCAGCGGGGAGTCGGAGCATCTCCAGAGTCAGAGCTCTGCCAGGGAGGTGGAAGCTGTGATCCGGTTGTAATCAAACTTCAATTCACCAACGCCTGGTGCAAGGTGAGGCATTGAGGGGAGCAAAAGTGGTGAAAGTGTTGTGTGTGCACGGGGATGTTCACAATTATCCCTTAGTGTCTGTCTGTATTCTATTCTGGGGCCAAATGCATAGAGTAAAGGCAGCAGTTAATCCTCATCTCACCCATTTGCTGATTTTGGGTACTGATTGCCCATGATTTTAAAAGCTGATGGAATATTTAACATGTAGTGGGTCCTGCACTAGTTGGTTATGGGAAGATCCCGGTATGGCGTTGACTGGAGAAGCTGTCACAGAGCCGTCAACACCGCATCAGAGTGAGGAGCAGCCTGCTCCTCCTCCCTCTCTCGGGGATTCCCTTGGGGATTTCCTGTTAGAGCAGTCACGAGACGAGACTCTGCGGCATGCATTTGACCAAGTGAGAGTAATCAAATGGTCAAACTCTTCAGCTAAACACGGCACCGACCTTCCCTCATTTTGCTATTATTAAAGATAGATTATACCGAGTGACGCATGACACTCAAACTAGTGAACGAATAACCCAACTGTTAATCCCAAAGAGCCGCAGGGAACTCGTATTTCATGCAGCTCACTTTAAATCCTATGGCTTGACACTTAGGGCAAGATAAAACACTAGCCCGAATAATGGCCCAGTTTTATTGGCCAGGGATTCACGGGATGTCCGTCGGTGGTGTGTGGCATGCCATGAATGCCAATTAATAAATCCCGCGACCACTCCAAAAGTGCCGTTGCTCCCTCTTCCTCTAATTGAGACCCCATTTGAGCGAACTGGGATGGATCTTATCAATCATTAGATCGGTCAGCAGGAGGGTATTGCTTTATTTTAGTTCTGGTGGATTATGCAACGCGATATCTGGAAGCAGTGCCTCTCCGCAATATCTCAGCACGCAGTATTGCGGAAGCGCTCTTCTGCTTCATCTCCTGGGTCGGGATTCTGAAAGAAATCCTGACAGACCAAGGCACTTTGTTTAGGTCACGCACACTGCACGAGCTGTATGGATTATTGGGGATTAAGCCTATCCGCACCAGTATCTATCACACACAAACGGATGGCTTAGTAGAGCGATTTAACCAAACTCTCAAGAACATAAACCGGAACTTCTTAAGTGAAGATGCATGTAATTGGGATAAATGGCTCGAGCCCCTGTTATTCGTAATACGAGAAGTCCCGCAAGCCTCCATGGGGTTTTCCCCATTTGAATTATTATATGGGCGTAAGCCACGTGGCATTCTGGATGTGCTACGGGAAAATTGGGAGGCGGGACCTTCACCTTGCAAAAACGAAATCCACTATGTTCTTGACCTGCACGCAAAACTCCACACCCTCATGCACCTAACCCAGGAGAATTTGCAGCAGCCACAAGAACATCAAATCCAGCTGCATGACAGGGGCACGCGCCTTAGAGAGTTCACGCCAGGAGACAAAGTGCTTGTATTATTGCCCATGTCAAGTTCCAAATTAGTCACCAAGTGGCAAGGGCCCTTCAAGGTCACACTGCGAGTCGGAGACGTCGACGATGAGGTGAGGCAAATGGATAGGTGCAGGGCATTGCAAATCTCCCACCTCAACCTTTTAAAACGCTGGAATGAGGGGGTCCCCGTGGCGTTGGTAGTTCCGGAGAAGGCGGAGCTGGGGCTGGAGGTAAAAAAAGATAACATCTCGAACCACTCCGGTCCCTTGTGGAGACCACCTCTCACCGGCCCAATTCACAGGAGGTGGCCAAGTTGCAAAAAGAATTTTCAGACGTGTTCTCGCCCCTTCCTGGTCATACCCACCTCATAGAACACCACATCGAAATGCCCCCGGGGTTGGTAGCATATAGCCGCCCTTACTGCTTGCCTGAACTCAAGAAAAAGGTGGCTCGGGATGAGCTAAAGGCCATGCTCGAAATGGGCATAATCGAGGAGTCCCACAGTGACTAGAACAGCCCAGTGATCCTGGTTCCCAAGACAGACAGGTCGGTCCGGTTCTGTGTAGACTATAGAAAGGTCAACGCGGTATCTAAATTTGATGCATACCTCGCATTGAGGAGTTGCTTGATTGGTTAGGCGCTGCTCGCTTTTATTCGACACTGGATCTAACAAAGGGATATTGGCAGATCCCCTTGACTCCTATCCCGAGAGAAAACGGCCTTTTCCGCACCATTTGGATTACACCAATTTTGTCACGCTCCCTATTGGGTTATTTGGGGTGCACGCTACGTTCCAGCAGTTTATGGACAGGGTCTTCCGCCCTCATGCTGCCTACGTGACCACCTATCTGGACGACATAATCTACAGCCATGATTGGCCACGGCACTTGGAATACCTGAGGGCCGTTCTAAAGTCCCTGAGGTGAGCAGGCCTCACAGCAAACCCAAAAAAGTGTGCAATTGGAAGTACGGTATCTGGAGCTCCACTTGGGTCATAGGCAGGTGTGTCCCCAAATTAACAAGACTGCAGTGATTTAACCAAAAAGAAGGTGAGATGGTTCCTGGGGCTGGCTGGCTATTATCGTAGGTTTATACCTAATTATTCAGACATCACCAGCCAGCTAACTGATCTCACTAAAAAGGGGGCTCCAGATCCGGTCCAGTGGACCAAGCAGTGCCAATAGGCCTTCACTGAGGTAAAAGCTGCACTGTGTGGGGGCCACTTTTACACTCCTTTATTCTGCATACTGATGCATCGGGCAGAGGGCTGTTTTGTCCCAGGAGGTGGAGGACGAGGAGCGCCCAGTGCTGTACATCAGCCGGAAACTCTCGATGCGCGAAAGCAAGTACAGCACAATTGAGAGTGTCTTGCCATCAAGTGGGCCATCCTCAACTTCTGATACTACCTGCTGGGGCGCCCTTTCACTCTCTGTTCAGACCACATGCCCCTCCAGTGGCTCCACCGCATGAAGAATGCCAATGCACGGATCATCCATTGGTATCTCGCCCTCCAGCCATTTAAGTTCGAGGTGATCCACAGGTGGGGGCACAGATGGTGGTGGCAGACTTCCTGTCCCGTTGGGGGTGGGGAGTCAGCTTCAAGCCGGACGGCTCCCTGGCCTGAATCGGACAGTGGGGGGTATGTGGCAGCAGGGGCGTGGCAAAGCAGCAGTCTGTGAATGGAGGGCAGGTTCGAGAAGGCAAGTGGCCAAGTCATTCCAACTGCTGTCAATTAATATATGGTGCACGCGTGTGTGTGTGTGTTTTGTTACAGGGACGGAGCATAAAAAAAAAAAAAAGAGGGGGAGAGCAGAGAAAAGAGGCTCCTTCCTGACCACAACGCATGTGTGTGTAGAGTGAGTGAAAGCTGAAAAGCTAAAATAAGTGAAATAAAGAGTGTGTGAGAGACCATCAACTCTCGCCTGCCGTGCTTCTGTGCTCCACCCACATCAGGAACTGCTACAGCGATTTTCTTTTTTTTTTTTATATATGTAAACCCTCTTCTTCTGGCTGATCCTGATTAGGGGTCGCCACAGCGGGTCTTTCGTCTCCATCACTCCCCGTCTTCCACATCCTTCTCTACCACACCTGTCACTTTCATGTCCTCTCTCACCACATCCATGGATCTCCTCTTTGGCCTTCCTCGTTTTCGTGTGCCTGGCAGCTCCATCCTCAACATTCTCCTTCCCACATGCTCTGCATCTCTTCTCAGGATGTGCCCATACCATCTCAGTCTCATCTCTCTTAGCTTCATTCCCAAGCTCTCCACATGTGCCGTCCCTCTGATGTGCTCGTTCCTTATCCTGTCCAACCTCGTCACGCCCATCGCAAACCTTAACATCCTCAACTCCGCCACCTCCAACTCCGCCTCCTGTCTCTTCGTTAAGGGTGTGGTCTCCAATCCATACATCACAGCTGCTCTCACTACTGTCTTATACATCTCACCTTTCACTTCTGCTGGGACTTTCCCATCACAAATGACTCCCGCCACTGGAGGTGCATAAGCGTACTCTTGGTGCCGGTTCCAAGCCCAGATAAATTGGAGAGGGTTGCGTCAGGAAGGGCGTCCGGCGTAAAACTGTGCCAAATCTAACATGCGGAGTGATTAAGCTGAATAATTATTGTAATTTCAATCGCTTGCCTTCCGTCCATGCACGGATGTTTGGGTGAGTTCGATGAAACGTGGATTCCTTTTCACAATGTCATGAAGTTTATTTTTTGGTGAAAGTTTTTTTCTGAAATTATTTCATTTTCCAGCTTCAGTCACTTTTCCAAATTCAATTCAAAACACAAAAAATTCATTGGAAGAAAAAATGAAGAGTCAAAACCTTTCAAGCAGCGTGCACTACAGGGATGAATCGCTTCGAACAAAGCGATCGATATGATGAATGTTTTTGTTCGGAGGCAAAAACGGAAATAGTGGAAAAGTGAAATGTTGTCATGTCAACCTGAGTTCAGTGAAAAAACTCACCTTCACGCGGAACATTTTTCACAAGAAGCGGCGTTTTTATGACTGGAGATGTGAAGTGTCTCTGGCCAGCGCAGGGTTAACCTGTGACATCAAACAACTGGAAACGGAACCGAAATAGAACTCTATCGAGAACATGGTTCTATCGAGAACAGGCTACACGATGATACTTAACCCTTAGAACCTGACTGACACAAATTGTGTCCAAATTCACTTCCCGTCATCTCAGCTGAATTGTTTAGGAAGTTTTCATCGCAGTGAGATGCGTCACGTGTTCCGTGTGTGTGCGACAAAGTCCTGGTGAGAAAAATGATTTTGAAATTACATGAAATTTAATTGCAGTTAGAATCGACATTCAGCTCTGCGTCCGTCTGCACACACATCACATCACATCACATCACATCCTGTGTGAATTCCTCATGAACTCGACGCTGTGCAGGTATGAGACGCGTTTCAGAATAAAGAGCAGAACTGGAGCTTTGGACTGATGCGAGTCGGGTTTGTACAGTGTGAGTGAAACTCGCGGTGTGGAGGCAGATGAAACTCGTGCACAGTGATCTCTCTACTCGCTTCTCCCTGTGTTCACACTCCTGTTCCTCAGGTGACTGAATCACTTCACCGTCCCGCGTGTCCGAAGAACCCGCCGGCGTTCCGCTTTCTGATCATGCCGGGGTTTCTCTGTGTGTGTGAACGTGTTTGAGTAATCTGGTTTTGAAATCGCAGCAAATAAAATGACATTTTTCAGACTTTAATGTAACTCACATGTCAGATTATTAATTACTAATTTTTTCCGTTGTGGATGTTTTAAAGGTTCCCCGGAACACAGATTTGGAGTTTTTTAAGCGTTTTCCTGCGATTACTCACACAGCACTAATACTAACAGCAACAAAAGCACATTTCTATCGAAGCTGGTGGAAAACGTCACTCACTGCTGGTTTTAGCCACAAAACGGCTGACAAGAACTCCATTACCCATCAAGCCCAGCACCTCGCATGACCTGGCCACACCCCTCACACCTGTTGTGTATTTCAGTCATCAGTAAGTGTACAGTGTTTAAGTTGCGGTTTGTGGTTAAGGGCCCCATTTCACCGAGTACGATCTGGAAAAATCGCACGCGACCACGGGCAACTATGATCGCAGCTGTGTTTTCCCGTAGTCGCGGGCAAAATCCGTGCGACCTAAACCCGTTATTTTCTGTGTA
>JAPEKO010000022.1:523640-534933 GCA_027576075.1 Cathorops hypophthalmus
GAGAGAGGAGAATGAGAGCTCTCTCCCCAACCAGACAACTGATGTGTGTGCATGTCTGTGTGTGTGACTGGGAGTGTCTGGTGAGACACCTGAAAAGTGTCGAAATAAAGAGTTTGTGGAAGCTCAGTTCTGGCCTGCCATACTTCTGTACTCCACCCACCCACTCCAAGTTCTACAGTGACATACCAATGGCTGAGCTGGTGATGGAGTTGTGTGCAGTCTTGATCCATGGCAGGTGGCTGTTTAAAGTGGAGGGGTTGTTAGTGTCAAAAGAATACAGGGAGTGAAAAAACAAAATTAACAGTGTGGAATTATGTGTACATGGAGATGTACTTGTGTGTGTGTGTGTGTGTGTGTGTGTGTGTGTGTGTAAGGTGTAGTACTGACTTACTGTTGGACCACGGAGATGGAAACTAGATTGCAGAGAAGGAGGGTTTCAAAGGAAATGAGTATTATTATCTTTACAGAGGATAATAAGATGAATAGGGATAAGAATAGGAATAATTTTATTAACTGACTGATTTTACAGATTGCCAGGGCACCCAAGTATGACCATGGTGTCCTCCTACCCCCACACAAGATATACCACAAGGAGATGGCAGAGGGAAGGCCCTGTATACTAATCAGCCAATGGCCCAGGGCCCCCAGCACCCCCCCATGACCCACCACACCTCGCCTCCAGACCATCATGCAACACACCATATTTGTCCTATGTAAGAATGTGAATGGCTATATTGTTGGCTATCTCTAATGTATTTCATTAAAAGTGTGCATGCAGGGTAAGTCTCTGCCCAGATTTCCCTCTGCACACCACACCAACCCTGAATAATCATAGATATACGCCTCCTCTAAATTGTGTTAGCATTCAAAGAAGTAAGGCATACAGTGAAACACCTGCAGAGGCATCTGCATGCACACCTTGCTTGCCCTAGTCTATTTGTTGTTCTTATTATTGGTAGATGTATATTGTATGCAATCTAATGTGTAGTGACTTTTAAAGAGAATATGGCATGTTGTGTATTGCCAGGAAGAGGTATGTGCATGTGCATAAAGGGTGAGTGTGCAGCGGGGGCCCAGAACCCACGAATACCCCACAGCACCAACCAACACAAGTCCCACATGGCAACCCAACAGGACTGGGCTGCCCAAGCCACCCATGGGGCCCAGGCAGAACAGGCATGAGTGAAGTAGAGGGAGGCAGAGAGAAAGAGAAGGGAGGTTTAAATTTAAATTCGGTGTTGTGCTTGAATTCTGTGTAGTTGTATTGTGATTGTTTTGTATAATTTTATTGTATCCAAAAAATAATAATAAATAAATAAAACAATACAGGGAGGCCTCCAGATCTTGGTTGGTGTGCTCTGTCTGCCTGTTGGCCTGTGGATGGAACCCAGTGGAGAGGCTTGCAGAGGTACTGAGGGCATAGCAGAATGCCTAACAAACTTGGGATATGACTTGAGGACCCTAGTTGGAGATGATGTAAGCCTGCATGCCATGGAGGTGGAAGACATGGTGTGTGAGGAATCTGGCTGTTTTCTTGTCCAAGGGAAGCTCAGGTAGGACAATGAGGGTGGCCTTGAAGAAATGGTCAATGTGGTTAGGATAATGGAAATTCCTTGACAAGGGGGGAGACTGGTGATGAAATAAAGCATGATGTGAGACCATGGGCAACTGGCCACAGGCATAGGGTACATTAGGCTGCCTGGAGGCTGATAGAAGGCCTTACTACAGGCATGTACTGAGCAGGGCATGTACATAGGCTCGGATGTCAGTGTCCATGGGCAGCCACTAGAAATACCTCTTGAGGAAAGATAATGTGTGTCTGGAATGGGGTGGCAGGTGAAATGGGAGGTATGGCTCCACTGAAGATCCTTGGAGAAAGCCAAGTCAGGAGCAAAGAGTCACCCAGGGGGCTGTTGCCTAGGTCAGGATGAGTGCATTGAGTTTTGGTGATTATGCTCTGGATCTCCCAGGTGAGTGCCACTACTACCTGGTTGGAGGTGACTATGGTGTCAGGGTTGAATGAGGGCTTATCAGAGGAGATAAGTTGGGAGAGGGCATCAGATTTGGTATTTCTTGACCCAAGATAATAGGTGATGGTGAACTCAAATCGCCTAACAAATAGGGCCCACCAGGTTTGGCAGGAGTTCAACCATTTCACAGAAATCATATACTCTAAGTTCTTATGATCTGTCCAGACCACGAAAGGCTGGTAGGCCCCCTCCAGCCAATGTTTCCATCCTTCTAAGTAGAGTTACACTGTAAGGAGCTTTTGGTTGCTGACATTATAATTACACTCAGCGGGTGTGAGCCGTTGGAAGAAGGCACAAGGGCACAACTTGTGGTCCAATTCACAGCACTGGGACAATATCACTTACACTCCAAAGTTAGAAGCATCAACCACCACAAAGAATTGCCTCTCAGGATCAGGTTGGTGGAAAATAGGGGCCAAGGAGAATTGCCTCTTCAACTCCTCAAAGGTTGAAGTGGATGCACTGCTTTGGGCATTCACTGGAAGGGTTTGAGAGTTGAGGTGAGCTGTATCAGGGGAATGGCCACCCAACTGTAATCACAAATGAATTGTCAGTAAAAGTTCACGAACCCCAGGAACTGCTGCAGTTGCTTGTGGGAGCTGGGCACTGGCCACTTGGAATATAAGTTTGAAGGGTCTGCCTTGACCTGGCCTCTTTCTAGGATATTCCCCAGGAATGAGACAGAGGGGACATGGAATTCATATTTCTCCACCTTAATTTGTTCTCAAGTAGCTGCTGGAGAAACTGGTGTACTTGGATCTCATGCTCTTGATGACTGTGGCAGAAGATCAGGATGTTGTCAAGATAAATAAATGCAAAACAATTGAAAAAATCCCAGAGGATGTCATTTACTGGACTCTGGAAGATTGTGGGAGCATTTGTGAGTCCAAATAGTATGCCGCTGTATTCGAAGTGGCCCAGAGGAGTGTTAACCCTCTGTGGTGGAGAGCTTTGCTGGTGAAGCTCGACAGGTTTAGCATGAGTATAAAGATAAATAGATAAATATATTTAGATAAATAGATAAATATATTTAGATAAATAGCTTTGTGAATTTTTTTATCATACAAACTTAATAAACATATTGACAAACTTTATACTTCACAGTTTCCTATGTGACTTCTGCCATATAATATTATATTTTTTAAATTACCTAAATTAGATTAAACTTTAAACTTGTCACCTTATTCAGTCACACCAGGGTTGGAGCACTGAGTGCACACTTACACATTCATAAAAGATTATTCACATGGTAACAGCATGATAATCAGTTTCATTATTTCGGTTTTGATTGGTTTCTCTTTCGTGGTGGCAATGCCCACTGTAAACAGGATAAAATCTGTCGGCCATTAGCTTAGGCTCCCTGTTTGAAGGTGAAACTTGTTGTGAGATGGCACATGGATTTCATGCGCTTCGGCTGATTCAGGACACCGATTCGATTCATGATTTAATTCATGATCCCATTCATAGTTGCTGTCCTGAATTCAATTCAATCTTGAGAACAATGACATTGATGATGAGTGGCATCTTTTTTTTTCTTTGACTCAATCCAGCTGAAGATCAAGTTGAGTAAGTGTAAATATTTCTTCTATTTCTTATGAGCATATCAGTTGATATGTGTGTGCTGTCATGCATACACAGGAAAAATGACTGAGCAGTTTGTACAGAGTTAAAAGTATTTTTCTCAAAGATATTTAATTTTGCTCTATTTTGAGTTTGGAAAATAAAATTTGGAGTTGGAGTAGGAGCAAAATTACAGATTAAATTGAGTAACAGAGTTGGTTGTGACTCTGAACTGAGTACAACAGTACAGGAGTAATTTTCAAGACACACTAAATAGAGTCAAATACCAAAATAAAGTCAAGTACCAGAAAATTGAAGATGTTGTAAAAAGCAGTTTTAGAACTGTGTTGGAATGTGTGAAAAAAACATGACCTTACCCATTGTGACTTGACCTGATGGGATTAAGAGTTGGCAGTGGAAAGAGTTTTCACTCTTCTCATTGAATGGAATGGAATTTTTTTTCCTCTTCACACTGAATATCCCTCCCATTGCCAACCCTTTATCCCAAAACAACTAGACATACACACACACACACACACACACACACACACACACACACACACACATATTTTATGGCCAGTTAATTGTCCAACTCAATGGAGCAGATTTAAATTTTTATGCTTAAAACATTCCTAAGACTGAACAGAATCACCTTAAGTGAACAAAATGGTTTGTCACTATGGGTAAGGTCATGTTTTTTCACACATTCCAGCACAGTTCTAAAAATGCTTTTTAAAACAGCTTCATTTATCTGTTTTTTTTTTTAAGTACAATCATTATATACATAGTACACATATGTTATTTACCAGCTGGGAGGTCTGTATCGTGAAATACCGTGACCGAGGTCTTGAAAGTACTGACCGAGGTCCTCTGGACCGAGGTCAGTATTCAAGGCCATGGTCACAGTAGTTCACCATATGGACTGACCTTAAGTTGGTAAATAATATATTTATTTTTTCCTTTACCAAATTCTAACAGAAAATGAGGGGACCCATAAAGGGAAAACCGAGCCGAGGCGAGACACCATTTTGAATCCTCATTCACAGGTGTAATGCAAATAGCTTCCTCCTGGGTATATAAGTGCACTTCCATGGCATGGAAAAACTACATTTTGCCACCTATGTAGTCCCTATTTATACAAAATTGAGTCATTCAGGATTCAGCCATGTTTTTGTTCAGCATTAGCAACAGTTACAGGTTTTTAGCTTTCTCCTGAAATGTTTTCTTTTATTTCATTTACCTCAGGGTAGTAAAACTTGCTTTCGCTGTGAAGACTGTCGTTATCACCATCCGTCATGTAAAAGTAATGCTATTCTCCTGAGAAATGTGAAAATAAATGTTGACAAAAATTGCTACTATGTTTGTTATTGTTGTGAACGAGCAAGTCACCAGAGGTCCGTAACCAGGGTCAATGGTCCCGCTAATTTTTTTCAGCACTGAACAAATTGAAATATGTCTGAGTGGCATGCTTCAGCACTGTGAGCAGATTTACACAACTGTAAAGTATGTGATTGGGATAATAATGCATAATAGATTATAATCGCAGCAGTATGTCTTTAATCTTATTTATTAACTTCTGTTCAGTATTCAAGTGTTTAACAGCAGGTACAGAACTGTGATTGTGTTCACTTCCATGAGATTTTAACAGTCTGGGCTTTAAGAACTTGGGTGGACCTGAAATGTGTTAATTTCCATCTATGATTTAAGAACTTTGGTAGGTATTTAAAACATTTCCTTGTGATTGTGTTCACTTCAGTCATTTTAAAGAACGTAGGTAAGTCTATACAGCAGAACTTAGAACTCGTGATTGTGTTAAACTTGTGTTAAACTGTCCATGAGTTAAAGAAGGGCCTGGATGTAATTCATCCTCCAATTTGCATGGAAACCACTTTTGCTCAAAATCTTATACCAACAACATTTTCAAGCTTTTTTCTAAATTACAGTTTTTAAATCATCATACAGTGATGCAGTAATGCAAGCAAGATAACAGGCTACATTTGGATACTGTCCAGTGTAATATGAATAATAATGAATATAAATTATTCTACCTTAAATCTTCTCTCGTCTGTCTTTGGACCCTTTCCAGTGGTTATAGGCCTTATGGAGATTTATGGGACCCTCTGCTTGTCTTGACTTGATTCTCATCAGTTTGTCCAGGTGTTTGACCTCAAGTCGGTTCCATGATTTTGTCTTAGTGCGAGTCATGAGACTGAAACCGCGTTCACAGTCTGCACTAGATGCTTGGAATGTGCCACATATGTCAGTTAGGTGTATCAGATCTGGAAACCTCTCACTTCTCATTGACCAGATTATAGTCTCAGCAAACATCTGTATTGCTCCCATTTTTCTTTTTTCTTTGATTATGAACTTGAAATCATCGTATTGTCGGGAGATCCGTGTCGTGATGTCCTCTTCCGTATTACCAAGAAGTGCTTGAAACTTCTCTGTCAGTTTAGTGATGTAGTTCACCGCATGATCAAAACCAAACGTTGAATCCAGTGTGTCGAGGTCAAATGCAGCCCACTCTTTGAGCTCATCTTCAGGAAAGCGAGCATCTAAATGCTCAAAGACTTTGCAGACAAAAAGAATAATTTTCATTGAATTTACTGCATTCTCACTCTCCAGCAGTTCACTCACAGCCTGGGTTGTTCAACACCACTAAAGCTAAAACTTGCAGAGAATTTTAAATCTTGACTCCAAAACAATGTCAAAGAACAAGCAATGCTCAGGTGACGTACCAACTGGGATAGACATGAGCAAAATCAAGAAAACCAAACAGGATGAAAAACCAAATAAAAGAAACAGGAAGACCATGACATAATGGATTTGCTCAGCAGAAACTGGTACAACGAGTGTCTACTTCCTAGTGTGTGAGTGCCCTGAACGTCCTTATACACTGTGCTGGTGAAACTGAGTCCAGGTGTGTATGATCAGTAATCAGGAGAGTCAACATGATAATGATCAGTTTGTCCACAGGTTTATTGACTAAAAAAGGATGAAACTGAGAACAGACAAAAAAGGAAACATGCTTACATATGAACTGCCTATTTCTTATTTATTTATTGATTGCATCTATCAACAAAGTAACCTGTTGAGTTTAAATGTGTTCTCACTCATACTATTTACTGTCTTATGAACAAAGCATAAACTGTAAATGAATCTGCAAATTAGCTAATTAGCCATTTTATGTACAAAACATTCACGGAAATAATATCTTCAAATTCACAAACAACTCAAAACAACAAATAATGTGCTATAATTAAACAAAAGGACATATGATAAGATAGCATACCAATGATGCTTCATAAGGTATGAGATGTAGGCAGATACAGTATCTCTAACTAACTCCCACCTCAATTCTTTAATATCCAGGTATTTCTCTGCAGATTTGACAATTATTTTGATTCTCTCAGTTCGACTTGTAGTTTGAGCTGAACAATTAATAACCTCAGGCATAAAAAGAAGAAAGTTACTCTTTGATCCTACTAATATATCTCCTTTGAGTTTTTCACATTTAGTACATTTAATTGTTCCTTGACTCCCTTCTCTAACAGGTGATGTTGGTACAGTCTCCACTCTTTTGATAGTCTTTATTGCCTCTGCATAAGAAACCCCTTGAGTAGCGTTGAGTCGTTGAATTTCCTGCATCCTTTTGCTCACCTCACACCCTCTATAGACTGAACTGTGTTCTCCAACACAATTAACACATTTTAGCTTTGCATCATTGTCACACTGCCCATACTCATACTCTCTGCTGCATTTATTGCACCTTTGCTTCCCTTTGCATACCACTGCCACATGCCCAAATTTTTGGTGACCCACTTCCTGTCTCTCTTAAAGGGCCATTGCTCACAAATAAAACAATGAATTAAATACACAAAAGCATACTAACTAAAATACAATAACAGAACAGTTCATATGGGGCCGTCCTCCACAGGAGCAATGTGATGAGACTCCAACCAGACATAGAGCAGCAGGATAGATCAGGCAGAGTCCTGTTTAGTCTCTTAAGGATCTGACTTTGAAGGGGCCATCCTACAAATTAAGCATCTTTGATGTTGAGAAACATCAAATGAGTGTGTGAGGTGGCAGTTGCAGTCCATGGTGGCCATGTTTGTAGGTCACAAGGTATTATGGGTGTTGTACTTGGATGCCATGATGTAAGTGCTTTGACATGACACAATTAACTAATGATAAGATTATTTAAAATATAATGAAGCCAACCATTCATTAGCATTTTTTTATGAGCTACAGGAGTCTGTGCACTTGTTGGATCTAGGTTGGATGTAACAGTGAAGATACTGGGTTTCTGAAGAATTTTGAGCTCTTAAAATTGGGCCACTGGTCAAATAAGAATTAAGAATCCCTGGTAGATGGCTGTGAATCAGGAGAAGGTCCATGGTTGTGGATCAAATTACCATCAGGGTCACATCAATTTTCGCCAGGATGCCTGGGCCAGGATGTGTGCTGTTTAAAAAAGCTGCCTCAGCTCTCTATACTCCCAGTGCCAATTATGGGACACCTAATAAACTTATGCTTCAGATCATGAAGGCCTTTGAGACGCTGGTCCTCAAGCAGCCCTGACCTTTAGTCATTGACCATTGAAACTCACTGTAATTCACCAAATTAGGTTCACTGTGGGGAACACAATCTATATCCACCACATAGCTTGCTCACACCTTGACAAATTTGGAACCACCATCACAATGTAGTGCTTTGATTTCTTCAGTGCTTAAAATACACTTAAAATATGTAGCAGCTTAAAACCAAAACCACACATCAGGCTTTGTTTACTTCTTGCAGGTGGGTTGACTGAGAATCAAATGGCTTTGTCACTGCCAGAGTGCACTTGGAACTGCACAGGAAATTTGCCTGAGCAAAATTTACTCAAATTGAAGAAATATTACTCTTGCCAGATAAAATTTGGTCCCTCTCTAAAAAAATTATTCGAGTGAAATAAATTTTACTCAGGCAAATTTCATATGTGGACTGAGACCAACGAGGTCAGATGCTCTGGGATTTTCGTACCTGCCTGAAGAACCACACTGAGGGCTACTAATGGTGTTAGTTATATAAAGAGGCTCCAGATGATTAAAAGCTTTAAAAGCAAATAAAAACACTTTAAACTTAACTTGGAAATAGAGATTGTAGTGAAGCAAGGACTGTTTTGTAATGTGCCATCTAATGTGGTTTGTGTCTGTGAGTAAACTGATAGTAGAATTCCACACTAACTGTGGAAGAACAACAACTGATCAACCCTTATATAAAGTGAGTTACAGTCATCAGTATATGGGTCAGGTGACAGGTATGAAAACAGTTACAGATAAACAGCAGCTTTATTGTTCAATCTTGGAGATAAATCCAGAACATAAGACAAGAGCATGGTCAAGAAATAGGCAATGCTCAGGTGATGAACAAATGGCATGAACTAGACAGAGCTAAAACAAAAATGTGAAAGCCAAAACAAGATCCATAAACCACACAGAAAATCACAATAAGACTTGGGAACAAGTGGTAAGAACACAATGCTTCTACTTTGCAATGAAAGTGGGAACTGAGAATCCTGATATACTGTGAGAGTGGCTGTGATTGTAATTGATGCTTCATTGAAAGTCAGAGCTGGGAATGATGTCACACCCCAATTGACCATGTTCCAGTCTAGAAGCTGGATAAACAATAGCAGTAATTTCTAATTAGTTTAGTCACTGATAGAAATATCAGTTGATAGCAATGCACTATTTGGTATAGCTGTATGCAAATACCATGCCAACATTACCACAGATAGGTGTTGGACTGGTAACTGATTTAATAAGACTCAAACAAGACATATGTCCAAATGAACGATATATTACAGTTTTCTGTAATATACAGTATCCTTGGACTACAGCTATCATACATATACTTCTATAATATACAAAATATACAGCATGGTAGTGTAGTGGTTAGCACTGTCACCTCACAGCAAGAAGGTTCTGGGTTTGAGCCAAGTGGCCAATGGGGGTCTTTCTGTGTGGAGTTAGCATGTTCTCCCAGTGTCTGCATGGGTTTCCTCTGGGTGCCCCAGTTTCTCCTGCAGTCCAAAGACATGCAGTTAGGCTAACATGGGGCAGCCATGGCCTGAGGTTGGGCTGAAGTACCCTTGAGCAAGGCACCTAACTCCCAACTGTTCCCTGGGCACTGTAGCATAGCTGCCCAGTGCTCTGGGTATGTGTGTGTGCATGTGTGTGTTCACTGCTTCAGATGGGTTAAATGCAGAGGCTAAATTTCACTGTGTGCGTAAATCTGCGCTTGAGTGTACAGCTGACAAATAAAGGCTTCTTTTTTTGCTTTTCCTACAGCTTTCACTCTGACAATGCGTGGAGCAACCATCCTGGATTTTGAGGTTGGGATTGATGAGGTTCCCCCTTCTTTCTGAGTCAGGAATCCAAAGTAAGAGTGTTCTAATTGATATTTTGGACTGGGGACTCAGAAATCCTGACTTCCAAGTACAAATGGCAAGCAACATGAGTCCAGGTGTGTGTGTGTTTAGGAAGATGTGATGTGACCGTCTTTGTAGTTGGGTGTCGTAGTTTGTGGCGGCCATGTCTGTAGGCCACATTGTTCACTGATTAATGTAATTAGATACTGTTTCCAGCATTGAAATGAGAAAATGACAAGATGAACACATTAGCAAGCCATTAAACAGAAAAGCCATTAAAGCTAGAAAAATGCAAGCCATTAAAACAGAAAAACAGCTTGAATTTGGCAATCATTCTAATGTGTTAAAATTCGCTTTGACAACAGGGTTGATTTGTCTGTCAGTTCTGAGGTTGGAATTAAATATTACAACAAATTTTTATAAATGTACATTTTAATATTTGTTGCTTCCTGACTATGATTCATAAAAACTGTTAGTGAGATTGAGAAGATGACATAAAATAACTTCTGACTTGTTTTCATTTAACTGGGGGATACTGGAAGTGATCAACCACTTGTGTGAGAGAGAGACCACCCATTTGTGAGAGACATGACAGAGTAGCTTTCACTGAGTTCTGGTGGAAGATAAAGCTGTCCATCATCTGTGTAGCAATGAAAGTAAATATTATGCTTATATTATGCAGACAGAAGATGTATCAGAGCAAAAAAAAAGATGGCCTCAATTTACTAAGGAAGTTCTCTGCTTAAGGGAGGAGAAAAACAATTTGTAGACCCACCCACTTTTCTAACCAACCAGTAAGTAAATTCTGGTCTGCAGTGGGGAAAGCAGTACTGTGGTCCAGTAACATGAGGATGGCACAATTTCTCAAGTTGGCAGTGAGCAGTAAAGCTTATCTGACTTTAAGGAGTGATGGTTCTGTACTGTACTTGGTTTGAAAATCAAATTGAAAAATTTCAATAAAATCATTTTTAGAAGATAACTTTTTCTGGAATTTTTGAGATAATTTTGAAATTAGTTGATTTTTGTCATTAAGACTTTTATTGTAAAAGAGGTGTTTTGATAACTTATCTTTTATTGTCTATTCAATTGATTAAAAAATGTATATGGATGAATACTTTGTGGATGTCTTCCCAGGAGTCAGGGGAACCAAGTCTAACACTGCCTGAATTAATAATTATTGAATTAATGGTGCTAAGAAGAATCTGTGGTCTCATCTCATCTCATTATCTGTAGCCGCTTTATCCTGTTCTACAGGGTCGCAGGCAAGGTGGAGCCTATCCCAGCT